>JACGDI010000120.1:264838-292514 GCA_014898725.1 Jacaranda copaia
CATGTGTCATTAATGAGGAGGCATGATGTCTAACAGAATAATAAATGTAGCTTAGATCAGAGTCGGCACCGGAGAAAAAAATCTGAAGTTGACAATGGTCGACTAAGCCTAGGTGGTTGACCTTTTAAGTAGTCAACCTTTTAAGTAATCGACCTGGTACATGGTAGAAAAGGCTAGGATAGGTGGCGCGTCCTGTCAATCCCGGTCAACAATAGCTTACTCAACCAAATAGTTGTTATCAAATGGGTTAGCTCCAAAACTAACATTAGGCTTGCTTAGTGGGCCTGGCTGAATGGAACTGATATTGGACTTGCTTAGTGAGTCTGTTAGACTATCCCATATCACATATATTAGGATTAGTTAACATTAGCTTATTGTACATTTTATCTACCTAAAGACTTTCAAGTGTTCTCATTGAAAATTCAATACAATCAATAAAGTTAATCTATGTCTTTATCTTTACTACAAAAAAAGTATAAATAAAAAAAGAATAAACAAGGTCGAGTGGTCTATAACTTAGTAAAATAAATTTCATACATAAAATGTAAAGTTGGAAATTCAAATTTAATAAACTCTTGATGTACATGTGTATAAATTTTAAAAAGTAAATTAGGTAGGTTATTTCCTTGGAGATCTACTTGACATTGAGAGGGTCGCATGGAGGAAGATACCGGTGAGGATTTCCCTATCTATATTAATATATAGGCAAAATTAAAATTTTTCACCAATATTTTTCAAATTTTATCCTGTATACTTTATTTAATTATTACATTTTAAGTAGATTTCGCCGAAAACTCATAATTTAATTGGAATTGATGACATGACACATTGAAAATTAAAGTCACATTATTAATTAGATCGAGTATGCCACTTCATTATTCTAGCATAACATGCCATTAATTCCAACCAAATTATACATTTACAATAAAATTACACTAAATATGAAAATTTCATGGAACATGTAGAAATATATTTGAATTCAACAAATTACAAGATATAGAACTATATCACTCTGAACCTCAAGAATGAATATTGTGTGGTGCGCTGAACACTTTGATATAGCATAGGACTAAAACTCAAATTATTTTTTTCCAAAAAAGAATAGGTTTAGATTTAAGTTTATTTTAAGAATATGAGTTTGAGCTCGCAACGATACAAATTTAGACTCATGTTTGAGGTTATTAAAAAATATTGAGTTCGAACTCAAATGATATACAATTCAAGAGCTAGAGTTAGAACTTGAAATCGCACTTACACCGAAAGTACAATTTTGATGCATGAATCAATATAAATTATATTATTTGACTTTAAGTATAACTTTTAGTTTAACTGATTATCCATGATATTTTTCTTATTATATACTTTCACATAAAATTAAAGCATGATTTTAAGTTAGTAATATACTCATTGTGATATGAAATTATTGTGACAAAACGATTGAGGCCGCATATCCTAAATTATATGATTTTTGGATACTTGCATATCAATATGACTTATACCATTTAAATATTTTAAATACAACTTTGAGAATAATAATAATAATAATAACTAATAAATTGATACTAATTATAAATTTTCAAACACTTATATTTGATGAGTTAGAACTTGACTAGCAAAAAATTTTAACCTCAAGAAACTCGAGCTAATCGACTCAAACCTCCCTCGCTCAAACAAATTTAATAAATTTGTGAACCAATTTGACCCATCTCGTACGCTTGAGATAAATATATAATATCATTTTATATATGGTTTTTTCTTAAACGGACTAACCAATTTTGAACAAGGAAAATGTCAATGTAAGGAGATAAATTTGCATTCATTTGGTTTTATTGTCATTTTCAGTTTTCGTTTTCATTATTTTCAAAACGTTGGAAAGTAATTAATGAAAAAATAATGATTATATTGAATTTTGTAGGTTATAAGTGGAGAAAGATATAAATAATAAAATAAAAAATATATATAAATTATTAAGAAATATATTTTAAAAATAAAAACAAAAATAAAAATAAAATAAAAATATGCATTTCGGGAGAACACTCCCAAAAATGTACCAACAAAATTCGCTCCCTGATATCCCCAAAAAATCCCTAAAATGGCTCATTAATATATAAAATGTCCCTTCATTTTACATTCCCCTAGGCATCTGACCCCACTAGACATTGTCTCCATCTCACATCATTATACCCATCCCTCTCTCACGTTTATCTCTTTCTCATGGCTATTGTTGTTGTAAAAACCTCAAAGAAGCTGAAAGTTATTTGTTGTTGCTGGGAATAGAGTTCATTGCCATCAGGATGGAGTTGCTTGCCCAGAATGAAGGGAGTTGGTGGGAGGAGGGAATAGAAAAGGGTTTGTGGTCAAGAGTTGCAGAAATGGGGGATGAGGAGTTGTGAGCGGAGGAGGGAGATACGGTGGAGAAAGAGGCAGAGGTGGTACTGGTGGCTGCAATAATGGACGACTCTGCTTAGCAGAGAAGCCACTCAATGGTCTGGCTGTCGGACTTGTGGCCTAGCTCCTAGGTGAGTTGAAACACGATGGCAGCATCGGTAATGGGCATGTAGATGCCACAACCTCGGTTATCGACCTTGTTGTGATTGTCCTTGACAGGGAGCTTGTTGATGGGCATAGCAGCGCTGTTGGTATTGTTAGGGGTACCCATCTTAAGCTGGTGGTGTCTTTGAGAAGGATCGACAATAGGTCCAGCGCCGCCGTTAGAGCCATCAGTTGCTGACGTCGACATAGTAAACTATAAATTAATTTACTGGTAATCGAGTAATTAAGAAGAATGGATCGAGCCCAAAAGAATATAGAAAGTTATTAATAATTATTAATATCATTATTAATTTTATCAATTTTCTTTTTCGTAAATATTTATAGGAATGATTCCACGATATTGTGGATGCGGAGAATCTTCTTCTTACGGAGGAAAAGGAAAAACAATCTTATATCAAGTAAATAAAAGATTAATAGCAGAAGATTTAAGATCTTTTTATCCTAATGATAATATCCAGATCCTTTGACGAAAGAATTCTTGAATTCAAAAAATAGAAAGAACAAAAAAAAAGGATAATATTCCTTCTTATGTAAATATTGTGCAAGAAGAAGAGCATGATAATTCTTCTCAATATGACAGAAATACTCACGAAGAGATTATATTGCTTCTTGATCACAAAGACCTAAAATGGTAAGATGAGCCATGGGCCTTAACACAAAGGTATTTTAATATAGCATCATATGCTGCCTGGTCCCCAAAAATTCTATTTTAATTTTGGTAAAATTATTATTAGAAAGATAATATCAGCTGAAGAATGAGGAATAAGTCCATCAAAAGAAAAGGAATATTTTCATCCTAAGCTAAAAGCTCAATTTAAATTTAATTATTGGGATTATATCCAGACATTTTCAAAAGTTTTATTATATGAAAATCCTAAGAAAAAATATTTTTGGTTTATAAAAATATGTACTGAAGTTTATAAAAAAGAAATTCCAAATTGATTTTCTCAATGATGGTTATCTTATGAACCATCTACAAAAATTCTACTAGAACCCTTTAAAGGGCTTTATACTCAGTGGGTTAATAACTCACCGAGATTAATCGATATTGAAAATAAAGATCAATAGATTGAGGGAATAGCCTCAATGAATTTTTTTATTAAATTTTCTGTTCCATGGATTTGGAAATGGATTCGTGAAGTTGGTTATACCCAACAAAAAATTCCATGTTTGAAGAGAATATCTCTTACAAAATTTTGGACTAAATTAATTCAAAAAGATGTTGAGACTGGTTTCATATATGGTAAAGAAACAGTTGATAATATTCAACAAGTTATACAGGATTATATCTTACGAAAAGCATTGAAAACAAAAACAAAATCTAGTTTATTTGAACAAATTTCTGAGTCTTTACAAAGGAGAAATATGAGAATAAAAACTATGTTTAGACAATTCAGATCTATCAAATCTATAAGACTTATCTAACAATTCTAATTTTTCAATCTGTATTTGAATTTTACCTTCAAGAGTCCATTTTACTTGAGATAAGGAAGATTGTATAACAAGTTGAACATATATGGCTTTCTCCATAATTCAATTGTCAGGGAATTGTATTTCGTCCCATTTTATTGTTCTTTTGGTTGTAATATGGGATTTACTAAAATTGGTTTCAATTAAAGTTGTTTTGTTTAATGATTTATCTTGTATAATACATCTTGCATTTAATGTATGCAATGGTTTAAAATAAATTCTATAATTTATACATATTACTTTAGTACCAAATTCATAGGTATAACCATGAGTTTTAACATTTAATGTTAATTATTTATCTATATGAGGATCTATCAATGATAGAGATAAATTTGGATAAACATTAAAATAAACTGGTCCATAAGCCAGTTAAGTGATAAATTTGGATAAACAATAAAATAAATTAGTCCATAAGCCAAACTAGATTGTATTATTCCCATTAATGATTATTTCCAATTTCTATTTCTACCATCACGTAAAGTTGCTATAAAACTTCTAAGCAAATTATTTAAAGTAAGTGGTCTAAAAGCAATTTGAACAAGACCAATATGAATAAACCTATAAGATTGCATATATCTATATAAATCTTCTTTGGTTAACAAATTTAGAACCATTTTGCCTTTATGACGAGGTATAGTTTCTTCAGTAATTTGAACTACTTGTGTTAAACCAAGTTTTTCAAAAGTACCATATTGGTAAATAATTTTAGGATCTACCTTTGGAATAAACCATTTTTGTAATAAATCAAGATTATGAGGTAAATCATATTCCTCATATCTACTATTTTGAATATTATTCTTTCTTCTAACAATATTCATGTTAATGAATCTTGTGTTAAGTTCCATAAACCAATACCATATTCTCCATGGTTCCGATGCCATACGGGGGCAGGATCTTTTAGCCCCTTTTGATTTTGAAATAATTTATAAAAAACGTGTTGATAATCACCTTCTTGATTTTCTTTCTCGTGAATATTTACAGGAATGATTCCACGATATCGTGGAATTCGATATGGATTATCCTATAGGTAAAAATCCTATTTAAAATCAAAACATTTTATGTATTATAAACCAAAAATAAATTTCAGGCTGGGTTCACCAACAAGAAAATTAATAAAAAAAGAATTTGAGAAAGAAAGATGGGAACCTTTTAGAAAATGGTTTTTGAGAACTTTTCTTCTCAAGAAAAATCATATTTTCAAAATGAATTTTATAAATTCACATCTAAAAAAAAACAATTAGTCCCTTTTGTTCCATAATTTATAACAAGATTTTTACAACCATATATTTTAGTTCTTGAAAGAACTTATAAATTTGCAGATGGAAAAACTTCTAAAGAAGTTTGGTCTCCTCAACAACCTTTTCATATAGAATATAGTAATGAAAAAATTAAATTTTCTGCATTTTAGAAACTTTTGATGATGATACTTTAATTTTAACTACTAAACATATTAATATGTTAATAAAACATCAAAATTATGCAAATTTATATTTAAATGTTTTAGGTGAAAATGTAACCTATCTTCATAGACAAGTTAATAAACTTGTATCTATTATTGAAAATCTTAAATATTTTTTTAATAATTTTCCAAATTATTTAGAAAAAACATCTTCTTCAAAAGAAATTGTTGCTACTCCCAGTATACAACCACCCCCTAATATTAAAGATTTTAAATTAAAAAATCTTTCTGAATTAGAATAATTTATTGAAGGACAATTCAAAGGCCTTAAAATTAATATTCTTAATAAAGAATTTGAAGAAAACATTAGTAATATTGATTTTTATAGACAGTATATTCAAAATGAACTTAATAAACTTCATAAATATGCTGATAAACCTACTATGAGAGTTAATTATTATTCTTGTCCCACACCACAAGATGTTATTTATGAGGAACAAGAATATATTTTAAATAATAGTTATAATGGAAAAAATATTTATGAATGGAATTTAAATGGTTACACTGAATGACAGATTTATAATTTGATTCATAGAATGTTAATATATAGTAGAATTTCTAAAAACAATGGAAATTTTGATAAAGTAGTTGCTCAGATAATAATTGTTGGGTTTACAAGCTAGTTAAAAGGATGGTGGGATAATTACCTCACATAAGAAAATAAAAATGAGATTATTATTATGGTTAAACAAGAATCTAGTAGCATGAATACTGAAAATGTTGTTTATACACTTGTTATTACTATTATAGAATATTTTACTGGTAGATGGTCTGATAATTCAAAAAATATTAGAACTTTATTGAATGCTCTTAGATGTAAGATTCTTACTTTATTTTGATGGCATAAAGATACTTTTTTATGTAGAATAATGGAACTTCCTGATGCTAATATTCCTCATTAGAAGTCTAAATTTATTGATGGTTTACCCCCTTTATTTGCTAAAAGAGTTAGAAAAACTCTTAAAAAAGATAAGATTCATATTGATTATAATCAATATACATATGGTAAGCTTCTTAGTACTTGCCTTAGTGAAGGTTTAGCCCTTTGTAATGAAATTAAATTAAATCGACAAATTAAGAGAGATCAATTAAATGAGAAAAGGCAATTAGGTGAATTTTTTGGTCAATTTGGCTTAGAACAACCTAATAGAAAAACTAATAAAGACAAAGTAATATCTCATAGAAAAGAAAAAAGGCATAATAAAGCTGAACGTCATAGACGTGAATGAGAAGAAAGAAATTATAAGCATGATTATAGGAAAAAGAAGAATATTAAAAGAAATAATAGAAAACATAAAAAAGATACATGTTATAAATGTGGTAGATTTGGTCATTATGCTAATAAATGTCCCTTGAAAGATAAAATTAAAAATCTTAATATAGATGAAGAATTAAAAGAAACTCTAATGAAATTATTATTAAATTCTGATAATGAGTCAGTTAATAATTCTGAATTAGAAGAAGAAGTTTTAGATGAACTTGTTAGTGATAGTTGTTCTAATAATTCTAATTCTGATAATAATTGTTGTATTTTTTGTTCTCAAGGTTTACCTTGTGAAAAACATGATAGTGATAGTGATAATGAAGATTTTTATAAAATCTTAGCTCAGTTTAATGAAAATAGTATTTATGATATTACTCAAGATAATATATTTGACTTTTTGAAATATTTAAAAGACCCTATATTAACGTCTAAAATTATTGATGAAATGGATAATAATTTATTATCTTATAATAATTCTATTCCTCATAAGAATTTGGAGAATAATAATTCTCAAAACCCTTATGCAATAATTGAGGTTCTAAAGTTGTTAAAACAAAGACAACAAATTGAAACCCCAACCACTGTACAAGATTCAAATTATAAGATTAATAATCTCAAAAAAGAAATTTATGAAATAAAAAATCAAAATAAAATTCTTGAAGAAAGAATTTTTAAACTTGAAATTAGCCAAGGAAAACATTCTATGGTTGATTTATCTTTTCCTAATTTAAATTTTGTAATGGATGGTATTGAGAATTTTTCTCAAAAAGAAAATGATCAGTTTCTTTCTAGTTTAGAAATGGTTTCCTCTCAAAAATGTTTTATAAAGATTACTCTACTTATTGATAATAAATTTAGCAAAAATCTTACTACTCTTGTTGATTTAGATGCAAATTTAAATTGTATTCAAGAATGACAACTCATACTCTTAGTTTTGCTAATGGTCAAAAGTTGGATATTAAATATAAAATCCCTAAGGCTTATATTTGTCAAAATGGTGCTCTTATCCCAAATAGTTTTTTATTAGTAAAAAATATTACTAATCAAGCAATACTTGGGACTCTTTTTTTAAAGAAAATATTTCCTTTAAATAATGTTAATGATAAAGGTTTTCAAGGGAATTTTGAAGGAAAAATTTTGAATTTTTTATAACAAAACCTTTTACTAGGGCTTTAAATCAAATTCAAGATTTGCTTATAGCAAAAAATTCTCAAATAAAATTTTTAAAGGAAAAAATTAATTCTTTAACAATTGAAGAAAAACTAGAAAATAATAAATTAAAAGAAAAAATAAATATAATTTTATATCAATTCTCTATTGAAATTTGTAATGAACATCCTAATGCTTTTTGGAATAGAAAAAAGTATATTATTCATCTTCCATATGAAGAAAATTTTGAAGAAACAAAAATTCCTACAAAAGCCCGGCCTTGTCAAATGAGTTTTGAATATTTAGAAATTTGTAAAAAAGAAATAAATTTTTTATTACAAAAAGGTCTTATAAGATCTTCAAAATCTCCATGGTCTTGTACTGCTTTTTATGTGAATAAAGCAGCCGAAAAAGAAAGAGGTGTTCCAAGATTAGTTATAAATTATAAACCTCTTAATAAGATTTTAAAATGGATTAGATATCCAATTCCTAATAAGAAAGATTTATTGGATAGATTATATAATGCTAATATATTTTCCAAATTAAATTTAGAATCAAGATATTGGCTAATTCAAATTTCTAAAAAGGATTGTTACAAAATAGCTTTTAATGTTCCTTTTGGCCAATATGAATGGAAAGTCATGCCTTTTGATTTGAAAAATGCCCCTTCTGAATTTCAAAAAATTACGAATTATATATTTTATTCATTTTTAAAATTTATATTAGTTTATATTGATGATATACTTGTTTTTTCAAAAATAATTGAAATGCACTTTAAACATCTTGATATTTTTAAGAAAATTATTATACAAAATGGTTTAGCAATATCTAAACCCAAAATGTCTATTTCTTAGACTAAAATTAGATTTTTACGTCATAATATAGAAAAAGGACAAATTATTCCTATTAATAGAAGTATTTAATTTGCTTCTAAATTTCCTAATATTACAACTGAAAAAAATAAGTTACAAAGATTTCTTGAAAGTTTAAATTATATATCTCCATATTATAAAAATTTTGCAGAAGATACTGCTATTTTATATGATAGACTAAAAAAGAATGCAAAACCTTGGTCTAATAGTCATACAGAAGCAGTTAAAAAGTTAAAAAATAAAGTTAATAGTCTTCCTTGTTTAATGATTGCAAATTCAAATTGGGAAAAAATTATATAAATTGATGCTTCAGATATAGGATTTGGAGGAATTTTTAAACAAATTCATCCTGATTCTAAACAAGAATATCTTGTTAAATTTTATTCTGTAAAATGGAATAATAATCAAAAAAACCATGCTACTGTGGCTAAAGAAATTCTTATTATAGTAAAATGTGTTTTAAAATTTCAAGATGATTTATATAATCAAAAGTTTATTATCAGAACTGATTGTCAAGTAGTTAAATTTATGTTTAATAAAGATTTTAAATATGATGTTTCCAAACAAATGTTTGCTAGGTGGTAGGCTCATTTAGCACCTTTTGATTTTGAAATAATTTATAAAAAAGGTGTACTCATTATCATACTAGTAATAATAATAATAATAATAATAATTATTATTATTATTATTATTATTATCCTTATTATTAGAAATTATAATTATATAAACATTTACGAACAAACAAATCAATAAAATATTAAAATACAACCCACTTAATCATTTAAACAATTATTACAAACTTACGATACAATTATATCCATTTACTACATATATATACATATATACACAACATATTTTATTATTATCATTACAATTAAAAATAATTCATTAAAATCCAATTTCACCCCCCAACTTCAACACAAAAGCAATGATTTGATATCTACAGTGTAAAATGTCCCCTATAAAATATAACCAAACATATTAAAACTCCCAAAATTCATTTTTTAACTATTTTCAAAATCATAACCAAACATCAATCATATTCTCCAACCTTTATTTCACATTCTCTCATAATTCTTTTATTATTCATTCTTTCAAAACACACAATAAACACGTAATAAAATCAAATACAAAACATATCCAAATACTATCAATGTGTTTCATTTTTAAAATAGTAAATAATGTGAAATGAAATTTTTAAAATGAAACCATACAGGCGCAAAAATATCTAGTTACTTTCTCACTACGATTGAGATAGAGATGATCTTGTATTAATTATTGCATGAGAAATCAGTTTGGAAATTAGTATCAAAACCCAACACGAAACTTGTTGCACGTCCTTTTATGGGACTTTAACATGACAGCATTTTGTCGTCAATTCTTGGGTTCATTCTGGCTCTGAAGGGATGTCTGGACAATCCAAATAAAAAAAGAAAAGGAAGTCGCAATATAGCAAATTCTGTCAAAATATGCAGTACCACAAATTAACTTTTCAAGTAGCTTAGAATTAGCTTGGCCAACTCTGTCAGACTTATTTTGTTTGGAAAGAAAATTATTAGATCTGATCCATGAGGCGATGGCCGATGTTTTTAAATAATTAAATTATAGTAAGAATAATACGAAAAAGAAATGTTATTATTATATGATAATATCTTGTATTTTATATTTTTTATGCTTTCCCTTTTTTTCGATTTTCCTGAAGATTGGTTCGGAATATTTCAGCTGAGACGAGGTTTAGTCAAATTCAAGCCAGTTACGCAACACTATCAACAACAAAAATTTTATATGAAGAAATTGCTATAAAATTAATTTTATAGCAATCTCTAAAAGCCATAGCGGTAAATTTTTATAGTAAATGTAGTTTTTTAAATTAAAATGCAACAAAAGTTATCAATTGTCATTGTGTAGCTTTGTTCATTCGAAGCGTGATATCTTATTTGTATACTATCAATATGAAAATCACTGTAGATAAAAAGAGAATAAGTGTTAGCTATAAATTGGATGCAGCGAGAGTTACCTGTAGGAGTATATACCTCAAACTTGGCTGGGTTAAATTTGTAACTAAAGTTATGAATTTTTAGCATAAACTACTGGCAAGTAGTAATTGATACCCTAATTTTTTATCGTGAGAGTAATTAGACTTGTCATATAATTATGTAATTTAAGTTGCATGATCAATAATATATGTATGCTAATAACAATAGTGTTAATTTATCTTATAATTGATTAGCTCTCAAAGTTCAAGTAAACTCGGTTTAAATGAAAATTCTCAAGCCAAACATACAGTAAAGTATCTATTCATTTTTTGAAGTTGATATCAACCACTTGGTTGAATATATCTACCCGAAAATGATGTGCATTATTGAATTTTCCGTTGGCCCCCTCCATGAAGTTTGAAGACAAGTTGTCTATTGGGTGGGCATTTTCAATCAAAATATGATCACTTTTTCTTCTTGTAATTATGCTTATACTTTCTCTTTCATATTTAATGCTTTTCAATATGTCCTAAATATTTTCTACGTTCCGTGGTCGTTACTATTAGTAACTTTGATGAGGTCTCTACCATTCCATGTAATTCAATTAGGTATTGCTAAAATGCATGGGGTTGCATATAGGTGGAATATAAAAATTTTCATAGATTATAAACATATAGTGATAATTTGACTGACGGGTCGCCAAGAGGGTAGTTGGCCCATAACTGGCATTGTCCTCAAATATATAAGTGTAATATTTAAGATTCATATCTTAATAAACTCTTGATTTGTATGTGTGCATAAATATGTATAAAAAAATATAAATAATCAATTAATCTAATAGCATCATCTTTGCATTAATATGTGTTAGATTTGAGGTTCAAACCCTTAATATTTGTGCGTGAATAAATAAAAGAAATGATGCTTATAATGTGAAGAATTGAGATTTTCTCTGTAGTTAATAATATTACTCTTCCATTCTTGGTTTGCATATATTGGTGTTATTGATTAATTAATTAATTTAATTATTTTTGTAAGTGGAATAATAAATAAATTAATTTTTTTCCCATTTAGTTGAGTTTATGTTAAAGCAAGCATTTATTAGATATGAAAATTTCATATCCTCAAAAGTTCAGGAATTACTAAATTTGAAATTTGACTTTACATTGTACAAATTTTATCGATAAATTTGTTAAATTACTGATAATTTGACTTTATATTATGGTGATCATAGAGCCAACAATATCTTTATTTAATAAAATTGGATAACATATAATAATTGAAGAGGTCATATCTATACTATATGAAAAGAAAAGAGTTTTAAAGGTGTGCTCCCACAATTATGCTTTTGGAGTAATTTTTTTTCATGAGGTGTGATTGGTTGTGTACTTGTGAGATGTACATTACAAGTTACACTTAAAAAAACAAATATCCCCATTTTTTCTCTCTCTAAAAAATATTCCTCCACTCCTCATTCCATTTTTGAAAAGTAAGGGCCGTTTGGTTTCATTCTCACAACCCCGTAAGGGGCCGTTTGGTTTTATTCTCACAATCCATTTTCATTTTCACATAAAAATGAAAACAGGAAACTATCACTATTTACACCATTTTTTCAAATATTTTTATCTTCAAAATATTTTTTTTATTATATTCTTTCTCCATTTTTATCCCTTTTTCAACGCTTATCATTACTTTAATTATTTTTATCTTTCCAATACTTTTTAGACATCA
The DNA here is from genome assembly GCA_014898725.1 of Jacaranda copaia. NCBI lineage: Eukaryota > Viridiplantae > Streptophyta > Magnoliopsida > Lamiales > Bignoniaceae > Jacaranda > Jacaranda copaia. The sequence continues at coordinate 277,310 of JACGDI010000120.1, forward strand.
TTCACAACAAAACTATTATAAATTCAAATTTACATACAAATTATAATATTATTTTTTTCAAATAATCATACATCATATCTCAATTCAAATCCAAAAACTACACAATTTTTAATACAAAAATACCCAACATCCAAATACATCTTATTTTTAGACATATATAAATATATAATTTTAAATAATATATCCAAATACAACTCATTTTCAAATTCACTTTTTTTAATTAATTTTTTACTATGTATTTTCACATGAAAATGAAAATTAGTTGTGTGAATGAAACCAAACGGCCCCTAAGGATTCTCCTCAGAAAGAGCTTTTTTGGATTCTCTCAAAAAAATGGATTCTCCTTCTCATGCAATTTTTTGAAATTTCTCTCTTAATTTTTCACCCATCCATATACATATCAGGTTTATCTATACATAATTAATTCATAATATATAATTATATTTACCCATAATATTTTACTTTTTATTTAAAATTATTTTTATAATATATAATTATATTTACATGTAATATTTTTATATTTAAATATCATTATTTGGATAATAAAATTATTTGCACATATATTTTAATATTTCATAAAATTATTTTTGTAATATATAATTATATTCACACATAATATTTATAATTATTTACATGTATATTTTAATACTTATATAAAATTATTTTCATAATATATAATTATATTTACACATTATTTAAATAAAATTATTTCATAATATGTATTTAAATTTACACGTTATATTTTAGTATTCAAATAAAATTATTTTCTGCATATATAAGTACATACACATTTATTTCAGTATATACTTAAAATTTTTAAAACTTTTATTATTAAATTATTGCATAAATTCATTATTGTATTTTAGTATATATATCATAGGATATTCTAAAAGATATTTTATTAATTTTATTTTATTCTAATAAAAATCTATATATAAATATTATATACAAATTATTACATACACAATATTTTTGATTACATCTCACAACTAATCACCATTTCATAACTTTTTCCTACAAAAAGTCTCATAATTAATCAAAGTTTTTTCTCCAAAAAAAAAAAAAAACTCATAACCAAATATTATCTCACAATTTTTTCTCACAAAAAATCTCACAACCAATCACCATTTCATAACTTTAACTTGTCACATTATTTCCAATCACTACACTTTTACCTCACAAACGATTACTCCCTCACATATATTTTTTTTACCTCATAAACACAAAAATCTCACTATTCTTTCTTAGGAATGGAAAATGAGAAATGAAATCACAAGTAATAGCAACCTAATAGGTCATTTATTTTCATTTACAAGCCCCATTTTCATTTTCATTTCGAAATGAAAATTGAAAACAAACATTTTGTCACAATTTTTTTGAAAAAAAAGTATGCATTTTCTTTTCAAAACTCTTTCTAAACCTACCCTATCATCCTATTATCACATTAATCAAAATTCAAATTTAATTTGATATAAAGTACCCATGATCATTTTCAAATTAATAAAATATACATATATTTTTAAAAAATAAATCTTTTTAAATATAAAAAATATAAATTAATCTATTTTTCAATCCTATAACCTATTCTAATAATTACTTTTCAACATGTCATCCAAATACACCTCAATTTATTTTCATTTCACAACTAACTTTTCAATTTTTGAAAATGCATAGCAACTGGAATTGCCTTTGGAAATAAAACCAAACAAGTTGTTAGCTTTTTACATTCCAAACACAACAGTTTCATATGGCTAGACCAAATTGTGATATACCAATTACACTTTTCAATGTTTTGTTAGTTACAAAATTTTTAAGGTCCCAAATGAAATTTTACTTTTCAATGAAAAATGAATGAAGCGGGTAAAATATGGGAGGAAATGAAAAGAAAAAAGAAAATAAATTATTGCATGAATAACTTGATAAAAAAAAAAAAGCATGTACACAACAAGCCTCAAAACAAAGTAAAGAATTTTCTCATAGAGAGAAAATCAAAGAATTTTATTGCTCAAGTTGTGTGACAAACTACATATGTTAGCCTATTTATAGGCCTCTCAAGTAATATTAATTCTTTAACTAATAAGAACATGACAAATTTATGTTTATCTCTAAAACTCCCGACTCTATAAAAATAATATAAAATAACATCTAACTCTCTAAGATAATGTAAAATAATAATTAACTCTTGAAAGATAATAAAAGTTTAAAATCTAATATCTATCTAGAAAGTAAAAAATCTAAAAGATAAAACTTATTATCTAAATGATAAGAATGAAATATTTCCTATATGTGGAATATCTTCCAAAAGAGAACTTCAACCAAGATTATCTCTATCTCCCATATTATTCTCCCCTTCTTAAGAAAATAACTCGTCCTCAAGTTAGGCCAAATTGCACAGCACTCTCCTGTGATATTCGCAATTGGTTCATAAGCCCTTGTAAAATAGATATTGGCAAAAAAAAAAATCCTATGTTTTCAAAAATCATGCAATGAACACCCCTTGGAATGTTGGTGTCATTCATGCACGGGTGTACGTGATTTGATATACATTTTTATGTATAAAAAGATAATTTTACCCTCACTTATTAGCTGTTAGATTTTTTTTTAAAGAAATCAATAGTCCAAATTAAATAATATAATATCCTTCAAAAATAAAAAATAGATAATATATTATTATATATATAATATAATAAATATATGTATAATATATTATTATTCCCAACCCCCAAACCCACCCCGATCTCACCCCACTGGTCGTCATGGCTATTGTGTTGTTGGCAGCTCAGCAGATGTTGGTAGCTAGTTAGCAGCTAGAGCCAAAAACAAAAAAAGAAAAAGGAAAAGAAAGAGTTGTTAGATGAATGGCAACCAGTAACTGCCATGTCCAGTGGCTGAATTTGGCTGAGCCTGACCAGATCCAACCACTATGCCCCACTACCATGGCAGCCTATTGAGGTTGAGGTTGAGGTTGAGGGAAGAGGGTGAGGGATGGGAGCAAGGTGGTTGGGAAGGAGGTGTAGGATATTATATTATATATAATTATATATATAAATTTATATATATGTATACTATATGTATATAAATATAAACAAAAAATATATTATATATTTTTACAAAATAAATATTATTTAATTTGAAATGAAGAAAATTTATATATATATTTTTTTGGTGAAAATATATATGTTTATATTTATAGATGTACATATATTTTAGATGTATATATATTTTATATGTAACTATAAATAAAAAATATATTATATTTTTATAAATATTATATATTATTTAATTTTAAAATAAGCAAAGAAAATTTATATATGGATATACATGATACGTGTAAATAAATAATATATAATACCTTTATAGATAAATTTATACATGTGCATATATTATATAAGTGTATAAAAACTATATTGTATATACTTTTTTAAATACTAGACATTATTTAATTTGGAATAAATAAAATAATTTGTATATATTATATATAAATAAAAAATACATATGTATATATAAACTTATATATGTAAACATATTATATATAAGTATAAATAGAAACATATTATATGTATCCTTTTTTAAATATTAAATATTGTTTAATTTTAAAAGAATTAAAAAAATTATATATATGGATATACATGATATGTATAAATAAATAATATATAATATATTTACAGATAAATTTATATATGTATATTATATAAGTGTAAATAAAAATTATATTATATATACAATTTTAAATACTAGACATTATTTAATCTGGAATAAATAAAATAATTTATATATATTATATATAAATAAAAAATACATATGTATATATTTATACATAAACTTATACAGGTATACATTTTATATATTTAAGTATAAATAGAACCATATGATAAATCCTTTTTGTAATTATTAAATATTAAATATTATTTAATATGAAATGGACAAAAAATAATTAAAAAATTATATAAATGATAGATAGGATAAAAGTAAATATTATTTGAATTTCAGTCTTAGTTAAAGACAATTCTGTCTTTTTACTACTCAATGGACATGAAACTAGAAACAAAAGGCTATTAGGTCAAGTGAGCAACTTTCAATTAAACATAGAGGGTATAGGAGCAAATCTCTATTTTACAAGGGGTTATGAACTAATTGTAATATCACAGGGGGCACTATGCAATTTACCCCCTCGAGTTATTAATGTCTTTTGGATCTGAAAGCTTATTGAATAGATAATAATGATAAAGATCAGCAACTTTCACATTTTCTTCTGTAATTCCACCACAATTATGCTCATTGATTTTTTTCAAGGCGCACATTTCTTCGATTGCAATTGTTGTAAGTACCAATTGGGAATCTTTTTTTCCTTAAGAAAATTTTAGCTTCACCACTTTCTTCAAAAGTTCAGAAGCCTCCATATTTATTAGCAGCTACTTTATACTTGGTACTGGCTTCTTTAAGTTTTTGCTCAACCTTTGATTGAACATAGGGCATTGGTGACAATTTTGTTGGTGTAATGTCATTCTCTTCAAATAACAAAAGTATACCTTGAGGAAGTTGTTTTTCTAGTGAATCCTTTATAGTAGTCAAGAAACCCTTTACTACTAAGCAATGAACTAGTGGAGTCTCTCTACAGGCGGCCTCAAACGTTTTCTCTGAATAAGTTAGTGTTAGGAAAGATTTACCTTCCACTTTAGAAGTTTTGGCCTCAGATGTCTTATTTAGCTGCAACAAGGTCATCTTTACTCCATTTTCTTCAATTTTTTGTATTTTCTCCCATCCAAAATGATGTGCATTCTTGTCGAATTGTAAAGGTCTACCAAATAGTAAGTGACAGTCGTCCATGTCTACCACATTGCAATACACTTCATCTTAGTGCTTCTTAACTGGGAATGGAACTTTGCAACATTCTTTCACTTGAATGTCTCCCGCGGTCTTGATCCACATAATGTCGTAAGATTTGGATGTTTCTCCATCAGTATTTGCAACTTTTCAATGGTTTCTTCCCTATAATGTCCTCCTGACTGTCATTATCAATAATTAAGTCATAGTTGCTACCATTAATGATGCATTTAGGTTGAAAAAATTGATGGCATTGATTTATATCTTCTGTCTTCAATGCCAGTATCTTTTTTTGAACCACAAAAGTTTGGCTATTCTCTAAATCTTCTCTATTGTTGTTACTATCGAATTTGCATATCGCTTCATCTCCATCTTCAAGTTCTTCCCTAAGATGACCATACTTTACGATGCTAATATCTTTCTTTCTTGGACAATCATTAGAGTAGTATCTAAATTGATTACAGCCATAGCACTTTCTAGGAATCAATTTGGCGTATGGGTTCTTCTGCATCGGCATTTGAGTCTCGATCACCTCCAACTTTTTACCAACTACTTTTTCATCCGCTATCTCCTCAACTTTCCTTTGCGAGTTGTAAGTTGATATCCTTTATTCTGTGCTTGCTGGTGTGGACAGAAGTTGATTCATCCTAGAGCATTCCATCATCTCAGCTTTTAGCACCACATTTCATGCTTTCGAGATTACTGTCCACACACTAATCTTATCTTGAATTGTAGGCTTCAAACCATTGCGTTATCTCACCAGTTGTTGACTGTTTGACTCCATTAGGTTGTTTAGCTTAGGTAGCAAGAACTTTATGGTGTATTCATGTATCGATATATCTTCGTGATGACATTGTTGATATTGCAAGAATAGCTATTGCTCATAATCTAGGGGTCGAAAGCAAGCCTTCAGTAAGTGCTTCATTCAGTACGAAGTTTGGACTTGTCCTTTACCTTTTTACCTCCTTGTGTCTTATAGATGTTCTTACCAAGCAAAGGCAGCCTCTTTTAGCCTGTAGGCTACTAATTTGACTCTACGCTTCTCAAGAATCTCCAAATAGTCAAAGAATCTATCTACTTGTGCAAACTAATCCATAAATTCTTTAACATTTAAATTGCCATTAGAGTATGAGAGATCTATCTCTAGGTGAAAGTCATGATATCCAGCAGTGCGCTGCTGATTTGCTCATACTATATTAAGCATCTCAACATCTTCATCTTCTTCCTCTTCTAAATCTTATATATTAGCATATTGATAACATTGATAAATAGGATTTCATCTAACTAGTTGTGGTGCTTGAGCAAATTCCCCATCTTCATGCCTTGGCATTGACATCCTATCTACCTTAAGGGCATCCAAATGTAAATTCATCTTCTTTAATTTACAATCAAAGGATTCTCTCAATGCACGAATCTTTTGTTGGAGAGTTTGGGAAGCTAAATCTCCACCAACTATTTGATTGTTTCTTGAATCACTAGTTACTCTTGCATTAGCCATTAGAAAAGGCCAGACTTGCTTTAATGCCAAGCTGATATAGAGGGTAAAATCCAGGAGGAAATAAAAAGAAGAAAGAAAATAAGCTATTGCACGAATAACTTGAATAAAAGAAAGTCTATGCATGACAAGCCTCAAAACAAAGTAAAGAACTTTTTTGTAGAGAGAAAACCAAAAAATTCTATTCCTCAAGTTGTGTGACAAGCTACATATGTGAGTCTATTTATAGGCCTCTCAAAATATCTTAATTCTATAACTGATAAGAATATGAGAAATTTATACTTATCTCTAAAACTCCTAATTTCCTAAAAGTAATATAAAATAACATCTAACTCTCTAAGATAATGTAAAATAATAATTAACTCTTAAAAGATAATGAAAATTTAAAATCTAATATCTATCTAGAAAGAAAAGAATCTAAAAGATAAAATTTATTGTCTAAATGGTAAGAATGAAATATTTTCTATATGTGGAATATCTTCCAAAAGATAACTTCAACCAAGATTCTTTCTATCTTCTGTATCAAAAATACTTATTTTTCATGTGGTTCTTTTATTTTGTTATGTGAAACACTTATTTTCTTTTCTATTATGTGAAACACTTACTTGTACTTTGAGTTTTATGTCAAAATCACCATATAAGACAAAATATGTCAAAGATTGCTCTCAAATTGATCAGTGCATAAATATAGGTTAGTTAATATGATTGCCTTATCCCGAATATATCAATACAGGTTACGTTCATCACTAATATGTCAATATGGGTCAGCTAGCAAGACTTCCTCTATCATAATATATCAACATGGGTCAATCAACATGACTGCCTCTGTCACAATATATCAATATGAGTCAATTAACATGACTGCCTCTATTACTAATATGTCAATATGAGTTAGCCAACATGACTACATCTACCACAAATGTATCAACCCAGGCCAACCAGCAAAACTACCTCTATCACAATATATCAATATAAGTCAGTTAACTTAACTGCCTCTATCACAAATAAATCAATTAACCAACATGACTGTCTCTACCACAATATACCAATATGGGTCAGTCAATATGACTGCCTTTGTCACAATATATCAATACATGTTAGCCAACATGACTGCCTCTATCACAATATACCACTACGAGTCAGCCAGTATGATTGCTTCTTTCACTAATATATCAATAGCTAGTTAGCCAGCATGACTGTTTATATCACATTATATCAATACGGGTCAGCCAACATGACTACCTCTACGACATGAGTATAGATAAACAACAACTAGTCAGCAACACCTCTTTGTAAGGAGTATAAGCAAACAACAACTAGTCAGCAAAACCTCATAGCAAAGAGTATGGATAAACAGTGGCTAGTCACGAGGATCTCTTTGCAGGGAGTATAGAAAAATAATAACTAGTTAACAAGACTGCCTTGCATGTAGTATCATAAAATATGATGACTTGGTCAAGAACGAGTTAGTCCAATCATAGTTTCAACCTTTGAAAGTTCTATAGTTCAATTGATGAATTTAAATCCACTTTAAATGAGACTATCAAAAAATTATAAATTTCAAATGATACTTTTCAAAGCTCCTTCGAATAAGGATATTGTTATTTCAAAAAATATCATTTTCAAATCATTTTTTAAGGGCAACTTTTGAGAAAGGAGTTATGTAGAATATTTGATATTTCAAATTTAATGCAGGTGTTTAGAGATAAACATACTAGAAATAAAACAGTATGGATGATGAATCGATTTTTGAAGAATAGCATAGCATGAGGTATTCAACCAATTTACCAAGTTTAATGAAAGAGTCGCAGGGATAAGTATAAAAAAAATGTAATAGTATGGAACAATATATCGAGTCTAAGCATGTAGCAAGGACATAATGCTATATCATATTTCCATATATATGGGTTCTTTCCCCAGCAAAGAAATTTTGTAATATATATCAAATACAAATCTCACTTGATAACCATGGACAGAGCTCTTTAGTTGTTTGGATGCTCCATGGCCTTGTTTCCTAATCAATTCAAATTTTGAAATAAGATAACCTAGGCCAACATCATATTGACTTCTGAATCATAAATCTAAATGTACTTAAATTTTCTTATCGAGTTCCTTAGTTAATTCATTTTGTTTAATCAAATTTCCTTAGTTTTTATTATACCTTGATGTTTGATAAGTAAATATAATTATTCCTAACTCAACGTGACACATTATTATAACCTTAGTTCATGACAAACAAAACCTTTCTTGGCTTGTCAATTTTGAACTATCAATAATTTTCACCCCACAACACGATTCAATGAAATTTGGAAAATTTAATTGAATAAAAATTCGATTGAGAGTTTTTTTTACCTAAATCAAATCAAGTCTGGACCTGATCTCAAGTTGATAATAGCCTAGATTAGCTCAGATGTAATTTTTGAGCCTCCATCAGAATGTTGTTGAAGCGCCGCCGCTGACCATTGTGCTACTGTTGTCGGAGGTGAGCACCACCACCACCACAAGTCTGTGCGCCTTGTTGCTAGGATCAAAACCCCCATATCAATTTTGGATTTTGGCACTTGTAAGTTGGTCAATTAGCCTTTCAAAATTGTTGTAACACACTAGCGCCACTGCATCTAATTCTTTGCCACCATCAATCTTCTTATCAAATTGATGCCACTAGCATGTTGCCCACCTCATCCTAACCATAACCCCTCATAGCCCATTTCATCTTTGTCGTCAAAGATGGTAAAACTGCCACCATTGCTGTGTGCTTATTGTTGCCCTCAAAATTTGGGTGATTTCTTTGGTGTTTTTGGTCAAGTTTGGTATGAGTTTGTTCATTGAGTTGAAAGGGAGCTTTCAATGGCATCAATTTCAAGGTTTTAGGCCTTTTTTCGGTTGTTCGCCACCACGATAGGGGTTAGGGTTCAACTTGAAAATTTGATATTTTCCTAGGTTCATGATATATATATATATATATATATATATATATGTACAGACATTTTTCATTATTGCAGATCGATCCCAGTATTTGTCAATTGCCTTTGATTGAGCCTTTCGAGTTTTTAGCCAACTTCAATTTTGCCCAAAAGTTCTATCCACCTTACAATATGACCATGGAATTCCAATTCAGTCCTTAAAAGTTTCATTATTGCATATTAACTCCTTGACATTCTTAATCATGAACAATTAGGTCCTAACTCAATTATTTTGTAGTCTTTATAGTTTTAACTTTTCTATATTGGTCTCTGAAATTTATAATTTCAGACAATCAAATCCTTATATCACTTACAATTAAATCCCTCAACTGTCAATAATTATTTATAAGTTTCAATTAAAATTTAACTCAAAGTTGATCTAGCACAATTTATTGATTTCGTATTTTATTATGTTAGATTTAAGAATTCAAAATTCGGATCGTTACAGTGACATTTTCGCCATCCAACATTTTATCCAGCCGTTAGTCATTATTAATGTTTTGACCAAAAGTTGTCAATTTATTTATATATATTAATTAATTTATTCATGCTATATATTAATAATAAAAATTTAAGCTGATTATGATGCCGTATGCCTAATATTAAATAACTCAAGATTTCCAAATTATATACCTTGGCATAATTTGCAAATTAAAATCTAAAAAGTTGTCCCTTTGTGACTTACAGATGGCATAGGATAAAGCATATTCAGGATGAGCGCAACAGAATCTTTTTCTTCAACTTCGAAGAATCAAGAAACAGAAGTACATAAGGAACAGTTCAAAGATTGGGCATTTCCATCCACTCTCAACAAAATGGAAACTATTGGCCTTCAGTTCTCACCCATCAATGCTCTAAAGCTCGCTCAGAGACCAAGAATATGGAACTATCATTCGGGCTTAGCTCTCATGCCGATGGCTACAGGCTCATCTTTCGTGAGCCTCAAAATTCGCCACAATGTAAACACAATTTACCACTTTTATTTGGTTCGAGGTGCTGCTTTTTGCTTGATTATGCATCTTTTGGTGATCTCTCTGAAATGGGTTTGTGTTTTTCTTTCGTTTTTTGGTATTTGGTGTTAATTAGTGCGGGGGAGGCACGAGAATGCAAGTAGTTGAAGAAGGGTACGAAGTGAAGCAAATGAGAGATATGGCTGCTGCTAGAAAGAGATGGGAGGCTCTGGTAATTTTGTTTCTTCATTTGCTTTCTGGTAATTCTAGTCCACCATCTTTAAGAAATTGAGGAAGGGCTAAAGGAAAAAAGAGCTTTGTTGCATTAACAGTAAGTATGAAAGTACACACAATAATGCCCGGAAGTAGCAGTAATGATGGATGCCCCCAAAGGTGTGAAGATGGTAAATGCAGTGGTTCCTACCTTGGCCTGTTTGGATTATCTAGAAAAGTTTGTAGCTTTAACTGGCTGTGTTCTGGCACACAAATAGTTGACAAGCAATTTGTCTTATAGCATGCTAAATGAATATAAGATTTCTGATTTAGAAAGATTTTAGCGCCTTGATTGAAGCCTTGGAGTCTGTGTGGGATAGAGACAATGTAGACTTCAGGATCTAACTTTAGAAATTCTCTAGCAGAAGAAATGGAGCCGCATTACATGCTTAGGCATCATATGTATGTCAATGGTCAAAGAAGTTGTACTGCTATGAAGCTGTTCATATCATCATGAATAAATAGTGGAAATACGTTCATCATCAATTCATAATTTGAAAAAAAAATAGTTCTGTAGAAACAAGGGGGGATACGGATTAGTCTTTCTGAATTTTAATCCACAATATACCCCCTTAACAATAGTATTAATATTTGTTTTTAACTTATTAGTGATCATAACTGGTTTCTTACCAACATTATGACACATTTATCGCATAATATTAATAGAGACCAAGATATCAAGTCTAATTTATGAACCTTATTGTTTGTTGTAATTGCGTTTAGAAATGGAAGGACCCTGGAGTGGTGAACTTGGAGAGAGAAGTTGGAGAACCTTTAAGGCCGACAGGATATCTTCCTCAGAGCATGACAAGGTCCACAATAGTATTGTGGAGTCCATAATTGGAAGGCCTCTGTGAATGTTGGCCAATGAAAATTTTAGGAAATTTTTTTGGAGCCATCATAATGATAGTGTGGTTGTGGGCCTGGTTGCTATTTAATTGTGGTTTTTTCCCTTTTGAGAAGCCTAGAAGTATTATGCCTTTGTTAGAGTATTGGCCTATTGATTGTCCAATCTTGTCGCTCAAAGAAGATATACATGTTGAAGGGCTATGTTCCTTTCTGATGTTTTGGGCTAGTTTTTTGAAGTATATTACAATTGAAGAAATTAGTCTGTTGAGAACATGGATTTCCTTTTGTTATTAACTAGTAGCATGTAGCATTCCTAGACATGGCTTCTTTGCATATAGAGTTCACTGATTTAGAGTTCACTTCTTATACAGCTCTATCTGGAGACTGTTAGTGTTCCACATCGGTAAAATAAACAAATTATGGTCTCTATATATGATTTTGGGTAATCCTCACCTCTTGAGCTAGTTTTTGAGGTTGATTTAGGCCCGAGGTCCATTCCTTAAAATGTTATCGAAGCTACCATTCTCGATGTTAGGTTACTAATGTTCTTGGGCTACCCATTTTATGTTATTCCACATTCTAGATGTTTATTTTTGGGTGTGCACGGGGTGTGTTAGTGTTCCATATTCGTGAAATAAATAAGTTATGGTTTCTATATACGGTCAAGGCAATCCTCACCTCTTGAACTAGCTTTTGGGGTTAAGTTAGGGCCAAAATTCATTCTTTAACAGAGACAATTATGTGTTCATCTCCTTTTTGTTTCCCATGTTAAGTTTGTAATCTGTTCCTGTTAACTACACTAGTGGTGTTCTTTGCTGCATAAAATAAGGTGTGAACTGATCTCAATATGGCAATTTTTGTTTTCTAACTTAGGTTAGGGATGGAAAAGTCAAAGTTCTAACTCCAAGAGAAGCTGGATATGCCATTCAACTCTCAAATAAAACCTTACTTGATGTTCGTCCCTCTACTGCGTGCAAAAAGGTTGGTAAACTTCCATTATGGTTTTATCTAACTCTAATTCGTCATTATTATTATTCTGTGCCATTGGAGAGGCAAATACAAATTTTACTTACTGGTATAGCATGTTGATTTTCCATTTTGTGAGCTTTATTGTTGTCACAAGATTTGGAACTCTGAATTCTATATGTGTCACATATTTTTAAGTTCTTTTCTAATTTTTTTTACTTGCTTGATCATATTACTAAAAATTTGTTACTTTGAACTTTCTACAAAGCCCATAATTCTACTTTGTTTTCTTGGACCAAGGTTAAAGGGTTCATAATTTCTTGCTCTTCCTCTTGAGAACATGCAAGATTCAGTGTTTATATTTTCTTTTTTTGATTTTTCTTTCTCAATTAATAATTTAGGTTTGTGGTTTTAATTTTTGTTTTGAAGGCATCGGTCAAAGGTTCTACATGGATCCCAATATTTGATGTTGATGATAGATTGGATGCTGGTACTCTTACAAGGAAGGTGGCGGAATTTGTGATGGGTACTGGAACGTCAAGTTTTATTTCCTACTTTGTGGAAGAACTTGTTTTCTGGTTTATTTATTTAAAGTATCTCACTTTTGGATTATCAAAGTTACACTTATGCTCATATGGTGTTAAGAGTAACTGCTCTTTTGAAACTATTATTTCACTCACAATTTTGATTCTAGTTGCCTATAATTAAGAGACCAACTTCAAAAGTTGTTTGTGATACCTTAATTTAATATAATGTAAATTTTATTTCACTTTTTTCTTTTAAATGTGTGATGAGAAATAAATTTGGAACAACATAAGAGAGAACAAATGCATATTCTCCTTAAAGATTTACTTCTTTTGATATGGAAGTAGTAGTCATAATCTGATACCAGAAAGTGCATTATCACTCTATTACACTTCATCATTTTTTATGTAAAGTTTTAAAGGTGGTAAAAGACAACTTTTCCTGCCCAATTTACGTGTATTTATTAACCAATGCTATTTTGTCTGCTATGTTTTCACTGACTTCAAGGATGTATCGAAATAGTATATTTAAATCTGTGGAGTTTGCAGTGCAGAACTTGGTGTTTTTATAGGCTTTCCAAAGTGTAGTTTTATGTGTTTAAGTATACGAAGATGAAAAATAATTTCATCAATGTCATTTCAACAATTTGATGCCTTAAATATCGGTTCTAGAAATTCTTTTGGAACATATCTTTTTATTTATCTTGAATACTTTTGAAGTGATAGCTGACTAATTTTACTTTTAGGGGGATGGTGGAGTGGTGTCCCTACATTATCCTTTGACAAGTATGGTACAATTAGTCCTTATTTTTCTCATTATCATTACTTGTTCAATACTTGTATTAAATATGAACAGCCTCCTGTATTTTTTTTAACAGACAATTCTTATCAAAAGTTGAGGAGAAATTCCCAAAAGACACAGACCTTATTGTGGCGTGCCAGAAGGGCTTGAGGTGAGATTTTCCTTCAGTTGATGAAATCCCACATATATAAGCTATAAAGTAAAACTGATCTCTATTGTCTTTTATAAGTGAAGATAATTCTTTTATTAACGATTTTATGCATCTTTGTTGATCATGTCTTTTTAGACATCTAAATTTCATTCTTTGCTAATTTTTTGAAGTTCTGATTCATATTAGCTACATTTTTCTTCCAAGGGAGCTCTTGAAAACAAATTAATGAAAGTTTGTGCTGAGTTTTATTAAATTGAATTCTTTGTAATTCTTTCAAAGACTAATGTTACACCCTAACTATATGTGCCTCTGTTGGTCGTTAATGCCTTTTACAAGACGTGAGTTTTGAACCATAAAAATTATCTTTATAACATTGCTATGTTACTATAAATAGGACCGAGTGCTTACCAATATGCTAAAAGCTATATCTGATAGCAATTGTGTAAAGCAAATGTTTAAGGCAGTGTTTCAGCTGTGGCCATGCCATGAGGTCAATTAAGGCCTCACTTGTCAACAATCCCCTCCCGATCAATTGTTTGTCTTGGGAATCGAATTAGTGACTGACTCTCATACAATATGTGGGACCAATTGCTTCTGCTATGTGAGAAACTTTATCAAATTAATGTGAGCTAAATTGTTAATGATATTCTTCTTCGATATGTGGTTTAGTTGCTTTGTTCATTCTGTCAAGTCAGACTTTGAACTCATTTAAAATATAGATTAAAGTATTTGATGCACTAGGCTCCTAATTAGAGTTGATTTAACTTAAAGTCAGAGATTACTATTAAGGTTGATCTTCTTAATATATGATCGTCATCTTAAATATTGCACCTATTCAGTTTACTGTAATTTTTCAACATGATTCTTTTTAATATAAACCAAATATATTTGGAGCAGAGTTCATTTTCATCAACTAGGCACACTGAGAAGTAGGGAGAATAACTTATTCTACTTTGCAATTCATGATAGTTACTTTTCTTGAAATACTTAAACCAAGAAGAATTTGATTATGTTGAAGAATATATTAGAGTTCACAGTCCTTAAAATCGCAAAATAAGACATATATTGTTTGCCCCATATTGCAATTTACAAGGGTTGTCTCCAACATTGAATGGTGATGTTAAAACAATGAATGCATGTAAATATGACTAGACAACCATCCTAACCATAATTTGTGGATATGCGAGAAATTGTTTATTGCAATAAGTTAAAGACAAATATATCTGAATCTGGTAACTTCTGCAAATATCTAATATATTATTGTTTTATTTCCAATCTTTTGTGCTGAGTTGTTTTATAATCAGGCAGATCCCTTGCAGCTTGTGAGCTATTGCATAATGCTGGTTATGAAAACCTCTTTTGGGTTGAAGGGGGCTTGGAGGTTGCTGAAGAAGAGGTAACGATTTTT
>JACGDI010000136.1:0-35758 GCA_014898725.1 Jacaranda copaia
AAATCTCAACTGAGAATTGTTCTCCTTTTTCTTCATTGAATTTGAATGTTTATAAACACTGTTCAGGTCTAAATTTCGATTTAACAGCATAAGTTCTTCTTCTTGTTCTCTGTTCAGACACGATCAAATAATACTATAAAAAAAAATTTACATTTAGTAACACTAATTAATGACATTTTGAGTATAATAACATAAAAACTAATCACCCGTCAAACTCATGCCCATCATGCAAATTGTGTTTTTTCTTCCCAAAACTTATAACCAGTCAAAATCATAATCCTACCTTTGTTTCATGATAACATAATCCGTCTCCTAATCAGCTCCAACAGAAGTTCATTCCAGGCATCAATCGGGCCCGGAAGGCACCAATGGATACAATCACTATAACCTTTCATCCATCTATTTCCCCAGTGGATACCAGGATGCCCATCGGGCCTCACCAACATAATTTCCGTAACATCAAGAATTTCAAACATATTCCCACTTTCCTCCCCTGCATTTCTCGCAATTTCAATTTCCTCCACCTGAATTTTCCTGTAATCCCAATCAGACCCACCCTTGTTCACCTCCTCCCTCCCAACGGGCCTAGTCCTATTGCACCCCCCTCCTGTGTTCCACGTCCCATTCTCAAAATGCGAAGGAGAATAAGTCCTCAACAAAGTGAAAATCTTCTTGCAATTCTTGCAGCCATTGATTGCCCTAAAAGCAGCCCGAAATGCTTCTCTGATGGCCCGGCCCGGCCCGACGTCCGTCACGTTTGGCGCCTGGCAGTAAACGCAGCCGATGAGATTGCCGCCCTCGTATAAATAGTTCTGCCGGAAAAACCAGTGGGCGTCGGAGAAGATTGCGTAATCGATGGTGGGTAGTTTTTCCGACCACCTGGTGTCGACTTTGTCGAGGTGCAAATCGAAGCCGCCGGTGGCGGTTCCGTTGATTACTCGCTCCGTGGAGGCGACGAGAAATTGTGACCAGAGTGCCATTAGCGTGAAATTATGTTTAGGAAATTCCCACGTTGTGTATCGGTCTTCGGTATCTTTTTCTATTCCGTTTGGAGTTTCCACCTGCAAGATCAAGAAGCTTTGGATTATGGAGTATTGCACACGATGCAGCAAAGACAACCATTTTTCTTTTTCTTTTTCTTTTTTTTTTCGTAAATTCGTACGTCAAAATCAATTCGATTTCTTAACCCACACTTTATGCATGACACTTATATTATTAAAATAAAAATCACTTGATAACTATTATATAAATTTATTAAAAAAGTTAGATGTAAAGTCGAAAAAAATTATTATATAAATTCATTACATATAATATTCTTTCCATGACAACAATTTTTTTTGAGTTATGGATAATTGGATGCTTATTAATGAAAAATTTGCATCAATTAGAACGGAAGGGTACAATTTCTTGGGAGATAAGATGATTACCTCCAACAATTATTCTACCATTATGAATTCTCATTTATTTTCTATTCTAATGAATGTTTTATTTCTTATTCTGTATTATAAATAAAAATTAAGTAAATAAAGTTATTTTTAGATAAATATATGGACATAAATGACAACCATTTGACGTGAATGTGTCAAATAAAGAAGAAAACGAAATAATAATTAGAACAGAGAATTTAATAATATCACCTGATATAATTATATTAATTATATTGTATCATATACAGCCAACGTAGTTACAATTACAAACTTTTTTTAGTCACTATTGCCATTCTAAGCAAGGCCCATCGATATCACAAATTATTCAATATGGAATCTCAAGGAAATAAAGGTTCCAAATGCATAATTTACAATAGGTTAGCAAAGTGCTCACGAATGAGAAAGGACACACAGAGAGAGAGAGAGAGAGAGAGAGGGAGAGATTAAGACACCTAACCTAGACTCAATCATTTCCACAATTAGGAGAATCGTAAAAGCGGGCTTCCTTTAAATGAGAGTGCTTCCTTTCTTCTGTTCAACTCACTGATTTACATTTAATATGTCCCATTGGATTCCAAATAATGTTGTTCAAATCATTGGTATATTGACAAACAGTTGGGAAAAGCAGCCACGGCAAGCTACTCTTTCAAACTTTCTTTATTCAAGAAAAGAAACACCAATGCCGATGTATTTTAAGATTTCAAGAATTAGGCCATCTCAATATGTTGCCCTAATCTTTAAGAATTAAGAGTTTAATCCTGGGAACTAACCGTTGACAGGAGACAAAGAAGCGATTCCATTTGATTCCGGGCTAGTGAGTCCCCTATGAAAGCCATTGTCTTGCCTTGAAAAGTGTCGAAAAATGCTTCTGGGCTGAAACGAGGGAGCTCGCATTGGTACGGTCTCCATCTCCAGTGAACAAAATCCGTATCTTTCCTTCCGTGCAGAAAACAGTTCCTCAAGAATGGAATCGTTGTGCAGCTGTGATTTGTGTATAAAGAACCTCTCTCGTCCCAAACCCATTTTCCCCTGAATAAATCACAGCTTTCTCTATCTGCAGAATAGCGAAAATGAGCTGAAGTTAGTTAGAACAAATAGCAGTAATCAAGAAGCTGATGGGAAATTAATTTACCTTTTCTGGGTTGAATGAAAGCGTCGGTGCGATTGTATTCCTGTATGTTGGCTGTGTATTTGATGCTTCTGGGATAGTAAAGGAGGTGGAAACAGAAAAGGGTGGTTAGAATTAGACATGTTGAGTAGAAGAAAAGAGAAACTGCATTAGAAGGGAAGTGAAATCTGATCTCTTTCTTGAGGAAATGATTTTGGTGTTTTTCTCTGTAGTTTGATGCTGATTTCATTTTTCCCTTTGTGGGTGTTTTTGTGTTTGAGAGAGAGGAAGAGACCAAGGACAGAGCAGCAATTTCATAGCACTAACATGGAGCATTGGAGTGGTAATAAGTGCTCAGCATGTCTTGTGGCACTATTAGGGAAAAAGCCAAAGTGTTTGGAAGACTTGTGCCATTTGTCAAGTTCTTGAATGGTCCAATCCTTTCCCCTTTTCTTTTTCTTTTTTAATAATTTGATCTTGCTTCGGGAAAGGCAATATTTATGGGATCATTTTATAATGAATTGAGTATAAAACACCCCGTTCACTTGCGACTGTAAAGTAATTAATTGATCAAGTGGGATTATTTTTATGTTTATATGTTTGAAGTATAGAGCTTGAATCCAACGACTTTTTGGTATGAATACTTATATAAATTAAAAAAATTAAAAAAAAATTTATTCATTGTTAGTGTTCTATATTAATAAAATAAATAAGTAGTAATTTTTATATATGATATTGAGTCAATTTTCACCTTTAGACCCAACTTTTAGATTGTATTAAGCACAATGTTTATTCTTTAACATAGCATCGAAACTACTCATTCTTAATACTGGGTTATGCACTACTATTGGACTACTTTTTTTTATATTATTCCACATTACAAATATTCATTCCTAAACATGCATAAAATGTGTGAGTATCTACATTAGTGAAATAAATAAATAGTAGTTATTATATATAGTTATAAACAATTCTCATCTCTTGAATTATTTTTTGAGATGAGTTAAACCCATAATCCTTTTTTTGACAATCACTTATAGCCATTGGATTATAGAGATTGATAGATTTTACCACTCATCTCCCTTTTCTTTTTTTTTAATAATTTAATCTTGCTTCAGAAAGGCAATATTTATGGGATCATTTTATAATGAATTGAGTAAAGAACACCCAATTCACTTGCGGCTGTCAAGTAATTAATTGATTAAGTGGCATTATTTTTACATTCTTCTGTTTGAGGTATATAGTTCAATCAAACATATAGTTCGAATCTAATGACTTTTTGGCAAGGATGCTTATATAAAAAAAAATTAAAAAAATCTATTTGTTATTAGTGTTCCACATTAATAAAATAAATAAGTAGTAGTATCTATATATGATATTAGATAATTCTCACATGTTAAACGAACTTTTGGATTGAGTTAGGTGCAAGGTTCATTCTTTAACATGGTATCGAAACTATCTATTTTTTATATTGGGTTATCCAATAATATTGGACCATCCATTTTTCATATTATTCTACATTGCATATGTTCATTTTTAGGCGTGCATAAGGTGTGTTAGTATCCACATTAATGAAATAAATAAATAATAATCATTATATATGATTTTTAATAATTCTTATTTCTTAAATTATTTTTTAGGATGAATTAAAACCAAAATCCATTCTTTAACATTCACTCGTAGCTGTTGGATTATAGAGATTGATAGGTTTTGCCATTCATCTCCCTATAACCATCCCTACCCTATAATTTTTTGCTAATATATATGCAACTGGAATGACTTCCATTTTTCTGTCTTGGTATTGCTTCCGTACTCATAAGAAGCAATTCCTTTTGGATGCCAGTTCACGGATTAGGTAATCTAACATGTTTGCTTAGCTAACTACTATTATTTATATAATTTTGGCCATCGAGAACTATTCACTCCTTGTCCACATGTGGGTGTTGTCCTCGGGCACGTGCACCCAACCACGCCACCACCAGCCACCGTGGTGCCGCCCCTGCTTTTTTCTTTCCCCCAATTATGATACTACTGCTCAACAATAATAGACATTGTCGCATATTTTTCTCAATTTCCATATTATTACATGCTTTATGCAATTAATTAAATTAAATAAATATTCTTCTAATAAACCATAACTCAACAAAAAGGGCTTGACAATTCAAATGAAATGACCTTTACGAGCATCTTTTCAAAGAACAGAAGCAATATTATCAAAAAATAAATTTTAAGAAGATTTTGAAACTTTTTATGAGGATTGATATGGGATAATCCAGTAGGTTCAACATCAAATTTGGGCCAAATCGCCTATTAAAAATCATTTGATCGACCTGTATCGACCATACTTGGCAAGATCCGCAGTCAACCTACATCGACCTCAGGACTACTCCGGATGTTCTAACAGTCGGATATGGTCAACACATATCGATCTCAAGCCCCACACCAAAGTTGACCCGGATCTCCACCGCATTTATTAGTCTAACAGGCAGCATGTCTCCGCATTAATGACGCGTGACAATCGCTACAATCGCTGCCACCAACTCTGTCAACCCTACCATTACCTTTGGCAAAGAGGCGCTTCCAGAGCTACTATTCACCCTGAAAAACAGGAGATTTAGCCACCTAAAACAATACCGGGATCTGGACATGGAATGACCATCAACCCCCTGACAAAGACAAAAGTTAATACACCTGATAAGAGCACCATGGACAAATCATGCCTGGAGAAGTCTATAAATACTTCATACTTAACCACACTCAAGGTAATGCCCAATACGCTATAAACCTTCTATACTCTCAGTCTTCTGTTCGATTACTACATCTCGACCAGAACTAACTTGAGCATTGAAGTGCCTTAGCCAAGGATTCCTTGACTAGCCTAACGTGTGTTATGGTTGCAGATCTCAGATATCGAAAAAAGTATAATTTTTAATAGTCGACCTCTCTGATCGAAGTTATCCCAAACACTACCCTTTTGAATATAAGTGACCTTCAGCCGCATCAAGTACGTCTCCGCAAAAGAATTTTATCTACTTCCTCACTATTAAACTTGCATAATTTTTCTTTTTGTTGTTCTCTTTCTTTGCTGACTGGTCGTATAAATATGATTACATACGTTTCATGTATATTTTAAAATGAAACAAAAAATAAAAAATTAATTAAAATAAGTGATCTAGAATTTCAATTTCTTTGTCATTGTACTTGCATATGTAACCCCATTTTTTTTTATCTTTTCTTCCATGGCTGGTCCTATGGATGGGGACAATAATAATGATTTGTACTATGGGAAGAAAACTTTCTTTAGGAAAAAACAAAATATCCACAAAACTACAAAAGTTTGCTTAAACATTGGTTCATAATGTGTGTGCATCAACTGCTTTCAACTAAACTTGTACGAGGGTGTGACAATTTTCCTCGAGTTGACTCACTAGTAAGTCCAGCATGAATGCATGACAATATTGTGTACAAAATTATGAGGAGGACATTATGTGTGTAGATAGCACTCCCTGTCCTTAATTAAGATTGTAATATTATTTACCTTCTTTTTTCACAAGCAATTAATGATGCCAACAGTATTATTTCAATAAATAATGACAAACCACTAAGCACAATCATTAGAGAGGACGGACTTCTATTTTCTTATTTGAATTTTTGGGGTTCAATCAATGATGTAATTATTTGTATTTCATGACATAATGTGCACGAGTTTTTAATATGTTTTTATGTCCACTTATGTATACTAATAATCTAGTAAAGAAAATGCATGCGTTATTAGAGATTTCTCTTAGTTAGAATTATTTAATTTTCCTTTATATATATTTAAATCAAGAAAGAAAAATACTTTTTTTATTTTTTTTTATGGGCAAAAAAATTATCTCTAATCTGATTTGAGTACCCTATAGCCTCGAACTCATCTATAATTTAGGACTACAATTGATGCAATTAAAATTGTTTTGACCCTCATATTGCCCCAATAGAATTGGAGGTCCGTACAACTGGATTTGACAACAGAAAAGAAAAATACTTTTTATTGCTCTAATTACGTCACCAAACATACTAATTGGATCCAATTTTTTTTTTTTTAAAAAAAAGGACTTGCACTAAAAAATCATGATCCTAACACTATTTTTTACGAACATTTAATTTCAAGAAACTTTGGGCCTAATGGACAATCTTGGGCAACGAAACAGCCCATTCCATTGAGACATGGGCCGAAAAGATCAACTATTGGAGCAGCCCATATTCCTCTAAGTCGGCCCGTATATCTCTTAATGGCGGCCTCTCCTCTTCCGTCATTGACCCAAAATGATTTTTTTTCAAATCAATGCAATTTATTTTACCAAAGAAAATAAAAGGTAATATCATGCTACAGTAAAAGACAGGTTGTGAACAGAAAAACTATATTTAAAGCCAATTGGATACAAGTTTAACTTGATTTTGAACTTCTTTATTGCAAGCAGATATTAAATTGTTCCTGAATATGGTAAATTGGAGTTAATTTCAAATACCATAATTACCAATTTTGATCATGAAATAATTTCTTTTCTAAATTTAAAAAAAATGACACTGTCAAAGTATCATGTGTATATTTTTCCACCCTTAAATGTACTGTAATATGAGTTAGGGTTGGGATTCAAATTTGGGTTTGGAGGCATCCAACCCCATCCTATTGGGTATTTTTTGATCGGATCGAGTATTTTTAGTCCTCAAATTCGATCAAGTATTTGTGGAGGTACCCGAAAATTATTGGGTGGGATATTGAGTTGTGGCTTAGGGTACCCAATACCAGATCGAGTACATATTGAAATAATTATTTCGGTAGAATTTTTTTTATATTGTAGACAAACTAAATAGACGAATAAATCATTATTTTTTCTACTGCAACTAATTCGATTACCAAATCAAATTACTTCACTAAATACATATAATCAAAAGATAAATTCACTTTTTTTTTTAGAAAACATTACAAATAATGAATTTTCACCATTTCAACAAATCAGTATTATTATATTCTCAAATCAAATAAATTAAATTACACACCACATAACCAGATGCACAAAAAGTGCACGAAAGAGCCCATTCAAACTCAAATTCAAGACCTCCCACATCTATACTATTATATATAGCACAACGGTGTGAGACCCGCAATTGTATAATTTAATTCTAATTAGCCAAATGTCAAATTCTTAAAATTTTGAGTTTTTTTAATTCAGTTGAATTTTTTTTATTGATTGTTTATTTACTTTTATATTTCATTTTAATACAATCAACTTAATCTATTATAACTAAAATATTATATTGTGTTTATCTAAAATTGCAATATAAATTTTTATCTCATAAGATAATTTAAAAAATATCTACAATCATATTTTTATCTCATTAAATAAGTTTATAATTTAAAAAATATTTTATAAATATAATATTAAGTACTCTTATCACAAAATTCTATCTTATAAATTTAATTTATCACAAGACTAATAGGTAAATATTTTATTTGTGTAATATATAATTTTTTTATTCTATAATTTTATTTTTTTATATTTTATTTATACATTATTCATAGTACAATTATGTATTTTTAATTGTAGGACTTCTTTCCTCAATTAGCATAATATGATGATATTTATTTTTAATTAATTTAAAGTTCAATTCGTAGAAAATTTTTAATATTTTTTTAAACACATTTTTATATATATTTTTTGTTTTATCTTTATTCTAAATTAATTAGGTACTTTTCTAATATATTCAAATATTTTATCAATGTTATTACTTTATTACTTCCTAAATATTTATTTAAAATTAAAGCTCTTATGACTAACTTAGGATTGTAATTTTTATATTACTTAAAGTATTTGCATGTAGTACTTTTTATTTCAATTAATTATATTTTATATATACATTTTTAATACTATTTTTAAAAGATTTATATGTGATATTGAATTTTTATTTTACTATTATTTCACTTGCAACTCTCTTGATTTATCTAGGTAAAAAAAATTATATATACTTCATATTTGAATAGTGTACTTTGAATAATGTGAAGTTATGAAATATTTAAAAATACTATAATTTTATTAAGTTGTTGAAATTATTCCAATTTTCATATCAAATGAATGAAGGAATTCTACATATCTTTTTATAAAAAATAATTCATTAAATTTATTAGCACTTGATTTACCCTTTCTAATTATGTACATATAAGATTTTTTTTAATTTTTTCTACATAATATCATGTGCTTTAATAAGTTTATTTCGATTGGTAGAATATCTTTACCTATTTATAATATTTTTTATAAGAAAATTATTTTATTTCTCTTTAATAAATAAATTATTTATAAAAAATTATATATATACACCTAAAAATTAAAATTTCATTGCTAAGTAAATACTTTTACACAGTTGATATATTTCATATTTAATAATTTATATTTACTTTGACAATATTAACTATCAAAAATTAAATGGATATACAAAGTAATGAAATTATCTAACAAATACAAGCTCTAATAAATATTAACTTATTTTTTATTCAAAGAGTGATATTTTTTTCTTTTTAATTTAATTATAAATTTTTATCTATAAAAGCTTAAAACTATCCCCACAAAGTAGCTAATAACTAAATTATTTCAAGACAACATCTAATTTTTCATATTTAATAATTTTTCTTTTGTAATTATATAGATACAATCACATTATTTTTAGTTAAAGTAATACAATATCCAATTATTTCTAATCAAAACATAAATAAATAAATAAAAATATTCAATCATTTGATCAAATAAATTATATTATTTATTAATTAAATCATTATTTTCTAGACAACTTCAAATATAGAATTAAAATATTTAACAATCATAACTATCTCTTAATGTCTTGACTTAAAATTTTTTACAACTTATTTACTGCTTATGAAAGAGATAAACAAATGTTTGTATAAAATATTAAATCATCACTTCTTTATTAAAGAATTAGAAGTTTGAAACATAAGTAATTATAAATTAATTGATATACATGTCTTCAATTTATCAAAGTCTTTAAAATTCAATTATTTTTACGATAATATTTTTAAATATGTAAAATATTTTTAAATAAAGTTATATATATAAAATATAACAAATAATTTCATTGAAAATTTTGTTTCAAATTATAAAAAGTTACTTCCTAAAACAACTAGAGACTTTGAATTTTATTTTTATAGTATTCATAGTCATTTTAGTTTTTTTAGAAATATAATAATGAAGAACTCATTTTTAATTATTTAAAATAAATTCTTTTATATGGGACATATAGATAGTTGACATAGTTGAAAATTTTCAAAAGTTTGATAAATGACATTTTAATAGCAAATAATATCAATTTTTATATTTTTTATTATATTTAATTACATTATTTTATAATTATATTTTTCTTATAATAATTCATAAATTTTTTTTTACATGGATTAACGATGTGTAATTAAAAAAAATTGACTGAAAGTAAGTGTCCGTTTAATTATTTGTAATTTTTATATTCTAATTATTAAAAAAAAGAAATTAAGAGAGATTGATATTTTATTTTAAACTAAATATTAAAAATTTACTTATTATTTCATTCATGAACATAATATAAGTTAATTGATAATTTCAAAAAAAAAACTACTTAATAAATAAAAATAAATAAATTTTACTTATCAAAGTTATATGAAATATTAAGAAATATTATAATTTATAAAAATTATATGTTACAAACTACTTAATGAGTTAGTTATCAAGCAATTAATAACATAATGTAAGCTATGTTCACAGATAAAGTATAAAAAGATTATATATTTATTATAACAAAAAATATTTAACATTTAAAATTCTCAAATGTCATGAAAGTTGTAACTGTAACTTTCACATTATCAATAAGTCATACAAAAAGTTTTATATTAGAAAAGAAATTATTTACTTATTTATCATATCAAAATATATACATAAATATGTTTACAATTTAAACAACATATTTAATAAAATATTCTACGCCCTATTTTTATTTTCTTAATTCTTTTATTCATTTTTTCAAATTTTATCATTTTATAAATTTTTGAATAATTTATAAATTTAGAGTGAGCAATTCTTGATATTCTACAATTTATTTAAATATAAATTATCTTCAAATATAATATTTTTTATTAAAATATTCATATTATTTTTTTAAAATGGCAATTAATTTTTTCATTAAATATTAAAAATAATTACAATTTATATTTTAATCATATGAAGTAAAATAAATTATTTCAATCATATAATTATTTTCTGTGCACATGCTAGTAATAAAATGAACTGATGCTACTGGACAAAAGATAAATTCATTTTTAGGGATTATTAAATTCCATAAATAATTGTTGGTGGTTTATCAAATAAATCGTTATCGCTTCTTCCCCCGACGCGTAGACAAACGCGCATTTTAATGCGATTCTCTTAAAGCGCTTTAATTGAAACCTGACGCGGAGAGGATTTGCCAATAGAATCCCAAACCTCGAACATCTTTCTGCATGGAGTCCATTGAAGACATCTTTGAATCCTCTTTAAATTTAGAAGAAACCCACTTCAAAGAAGGTTACGAAGAGGGCTACGCAGACGGGTTAATCTCAGGAAAAGAAGAGGGCCAACAAGTGGGCCTCAAGACCGGGTTCGAAGTGGGCGAGGAATTGGGCTTTTACAGAGGCTGCGTCGATGTTTGGAACTCAGCAATTCAGGTCGAACCGAATTGGATGTCAGCTCGAATCCAGAAAACAATCAAGCAGATGGAGGACTTGCTTCAGAAGTATCCGATTTCTGAACCGGAAAACGAGTCCGTCTCTGATATAATGGATTCATTGAGGCTTAAGTTTAGGGCAATTTGTGCTAGTTTGAATGTGAAATTGGAGTATAACGGTTACCCAAAGGCATCTGATGCTGGAAAGATTGAATTTTGATGTTTAATAGGCGAGTCTTAGCAGAAGAGAGTGGTGTGCGTGGATTTGAGTGGTCCGTATTGTTATTGGATGCAAATGTTTGAAGATTGTTCTGAGAGAGATTTCATCTTTGATGAATAGTAATTTTATTTTTGGGCTGGCCTAGTTGGACTTTTGTGCAAACTGATTAAGAAAAGAATTAAGATTATTGCTCACTTTTTGTTGTCCACCTACCTTTTCAGCTCTTAGAGTTGAGCTGTTGGTCTTTTAGGTCCAGCCATTAATAAAGGATGATAATCTTCTGGATGTCTCTACTGTGGTTCATTTTTCTCCTGCAATGTTCATTATTATTCTTTTCTTGATGATTTTGGTGTTCCAGAGTATTGAGAAACGTGATAAGAAGTACTTTGTGTAGATATGATGCTAAAGCCATCCAGCAATTGTTCCATTGCTTCTGCATTTATCGAAAAACTTGTTATTTTCTGGAATTACAGAACAAAACAGTCATTTTCCTTTTGGGAGCTAATAAATTACACGTATCATTAGGCTATACATAACAGTTAATTAACTATATCAATCAATAATCAACTTTAACTATCTATTATAACTAACAACTACCATGAAAGAATTCGGAAAACCCACACAGTCAGAGAATTTGAACTGAAGATTTTGTAACCTGGGGCTTTAGCTTGCCACTTAAACTACGAGGCTCATCAGCCTGCTTTATTGTCAGTATAATGTTGGCAGCTGATCTTTTCCAGAACCATCACTTATGAAGGGAGATGCAGGAATTCTTGTATAGGTATTATGATCATATTATCAGTCTCACATCTATCATGACTTTGCTGTTTGCCTTCTTATTTTAACATGAATTTTGTACTAAGCATATTTGAGTAGATTGTGAGCAGGCTTCAAGAATACTTAATTTTCCTTGCATCATCTTCCAATTAGAAAACTTTTGGAACTGTGATGCAGTCTACAAACTAAGATGGCATTTTTCCTCAAGATGCAAGGATTGTGTGTGAAAATCTATGTTGCATAACCAGGATCTATCAAGTGTTTAGTTTCTGAGGATTGTTGGGACAGGATTTCCATCAAAGCATATGTATAACCACCTAAAGTACAGCTGGATGGCTCTAACTGATAAGTTGTAAGCATAATCAGTGTCCCTTGGTCTCTTTGAATTTTTCTTGCTCTATTTTGAGTCTGAAATTTCAAATTTTATTGTTGTTATCTCCTGTTCATCAACCTTGGATTATCTCTTTGGCGTCAATGTTTAAGCCCTTGGTAGTTTTGCATCCACCCCAAAAAAGGAGAAACAACAATCGTTTGGTGTTCATTCTCATGGTATTTTTGATTGATTGTCAGAATTTGTTTATTATGCTGTAAGTATGCTGTTGATTCATAGCTCCTAATTACACCATGTGTAATTTGTACCTTTCTTTTACTCTACTTTCTCTTGCTGCAGAGAAATATATACAATGACTTTTGGTGGTCTTTGTTCCTTTAAGAAGATATGACAAGGCCTCTGTACTCTGACCCTTGTGCATGCTAGGCTTGAAACAAAGGTATGCCACAGCTTTTATTTCTCATGTCAGTTGTATTGGCCCTGGGAAGCTGTTTGATACCCCAGTTTTTGTCCGAATATGTGAGAAAAAAAATATATCAGCTGCATTTCTATGTGTGTGTCTGGGATAGTAGTTTTTGGGTGGAAATGGACAAAATAGAAAAATGATTTTTCTTGGCACAACATTTGTATTGTTGCAACTCTTTCTTTGCCTGGCTTTAGCCTTTAATCAATGTTCTGTACGTACTGTGGACATTCAGGATTGTTCTTGTCTTGTTAAGCTCAGAGTATGAATAATCATGCATAGAATTGTTAATGGGGAAGCAAATCTGATGACTATTTACACACTGGTGCTGCATTCGCAATGCCCCACCAGTAGTCCACAAATTAAATTCACACACTTTGTCTGATCTTGCCAGATGTTGGCATGGAAGAACCACATTGCCTAAGATAACTGAGTTAAAAATTTTGATATTAGACCAATTTGTACTGTATCTTTTCTTTCCGGACATTTGACTCTTTGAGTTGTTTGAATTTGGCAATGGAATTTTAAACTGTGGGGTTCATCGTTCCTAGTTGAGACTGAATATTAGAGATGATTATGTAAGAAGCGAAAGTGTAAATTGAGAAGTGTTATTTGGAAAATATGAGGTTAGCTGCTGTCAGTTGTCACTGTTTCTTGTATTGAGAGATTCTTACAGTTAACAGTTCAAAAAACTTTGTCATATAAACTATTTTTTCTTACCTCACTGCAGTATTTTTTTGTTCTTTCTTTTGGAAATTGCACATTTGTTCAGTTCTATAATGTCTAATAGATATGCAGTCGGGACGAATTGTATGCTATTGAAGGCATCTTAGCGGACCCATGAAAGCAAGTAAGTTTGAAGGGAAAATATTGAAAATTATGTTTTTAAGGATTTTATAGTTATTCTTCATCATGCAAGATGCAACCAAGTAGTTTTATAGTTTTTCTTGGTTTTTTTCTTCTTTTGCCTTCTGAAAAAGGGATCATGGTTGAATTTCCAACTGCTGCCTCTAAGACTTGAACCTATGACTAATCTGTTCCTAAGTAAATTTATAGTTGAATAATGAAAGAATCATGTGCATTGTGGTTTTACATGACTTTGAAATCAGAAGCTAAATTTGCCAAAAAATAGAATGGGAACTTCTATTGAAGATTTGAAACATGATAAAATTTGCTCTAGGACAACCTTAACATTTCTGAAGAAGTTGTTATAAATTTTGCCAACCTATCACAAAGCACATCCTCCTCTTGTTCACTATTACTTTGAAATTGCGTAATATCTGCTTAACATTCTCTAAAGATGTGAAATTTCATGTTTCCTACATGTTGGTACTTTAACTTTGACAAGTTCTCTATTGTTATCCTGATGGATATAGAAGGTGATAGGCTAGTCTATATACTGTTCCAAGAAAAAAGAACATTGATGACAAGATGTTAACTAATAATATAACAGTTGTCACTAGTTATATACATTAATTGATAAGAAATTTTATTTCATCACAATAATAATTCTTACAATCTTAACAACAATAAATTGTGTTAAATTTCGAGGGAACTCCTTCATGTTCTAACTTGTATCAGTTGGCCCATTACAGTGCCAACTTGACAGTAACAGGACTTGGATGTCCCTAACCTATCCCTACCTAACTGTAGATTAATTTCCTTACAAAACAGAGCCCCAGCATGTTGGATATGGACCAGAAACCATTACTTTTTCATGCTAGAGAAGCTCCTTCGGCCCCCAAGGTATATGCTCACATTAATTGCTTGCTTTGGCTTTTCTGTTTATCCTCAGTTAAAAGTTTGCTGTTGCTATGCTTCCATTTGGTAGGCCTTTGTGCCGAACTGGTTGGTCCATATTGGCTGTTATAGTATGATAAGGAGCTTGGGAAATGACCTTTTTAACCAAACAAGTGATCGGGTTGGCTTCACCATTGGGTCTAGGCTTGGATAACCCAGTCGTGTATATCGAAATTAAACAAGGGTTAGGATTGTTTGGTCCCTCCAGCCAAAACTTTCAAAAGCTCAAGTCAGTATGAGATATAAGTGAAAAATATTGGAAACCATTGAGTCCAAGCTTGGATTACTTGGATTACCCGACCCTATATCTTGAAATTAATATAGGTTCAGATTGTTCGGTTTGTGTGATCAAAACTTTCAAATGCTCAAGTCAATACAAGATATAAGTAAAAAATATTGGAAAAAATACTATTGTAAAGACTAAATACGATAGTGTAATTATAAATCTGCTATAATATACATAGGCGTATGCTACATTGCAAGTTATCCTTGGTTGATAAGCCAAATCTGGGCCACCCCAGGTTCTGTAAGGATCTAACAAATGGAGCAACTCGAATCATGGGCTGTTCTATACAGTTCACTGATCTGTATAGCAAGGGCGAGGGTTCAAGAATTATCAAGATATTTTTCGGTACCAAGGTATGATCTTGGTATGCTCCATATGATTTCGTGACAATAATCAATATAGTCTACTAATTATGGGAAAAAAGAAGAAGAACAATTAATAAAGCAGTTGCATGTGGAGCAGATGGTGTTGTTATCAGCTGCTGCTCCCACTAATCAACCAAACAACGTGGTTATTAATGCAGTCGTACTTTTTCGCACGCATATACTGTCTGATTATGCGAAAAAAAATAATCAATTGTAATGGTTCATGTTGTTTATGCAGAGAAAATATCAGAATATTAGATTATATTGGTGTTGTAATAATAAATTATTGGTACAGCCAAGAACAGGGTAGCTCGTCACATGGGAGTTTGTGATGGGTAAAATGGTCACATTTGGTCCTCTCTCCCTGTTGATCTGCTGCAATGAAAATGGCGTTTGAGAAGAGCCTTACGAGCTGAGCTGGTGGGCTCAGATGGGTGAGGGTCCGGGTGCATTGCTTGCTGGATGGGGTGCATCGCCATCTAGCCTCCATAACTACGCCAGCCCTGATTTTTTCTAGTTTGAGGAAAATGACCTTTTTTTCCACTTCTAACAAGGAATAATATTATTTTGTATTATGTCTTAAAGTTTATAGATAGTAGTTTATTTAGTTGGCAATAGAAAAAAGGCAATAATTTTATACTATGTTCGCTACTACAAATTTGGTGTCGTTTTGAGGAAGTTCAGTACTAGAAATTTGGTGTCATCTTGAGGTAGTTTGAATTTTAAATCGATTTAAAAATATTTATCATTTCTTGTCAAGAATAAAATTACATTCTACAATTACTGGTAGAAAGTACCTCCCTGAGTTGTACATGTCATATTTGGCATGAACTTGGGTATCATTAGATGGTGTTGTCGATAGAAAAAGACAATCATGTATTTTTCTCAATTTATTCTTCTAATGATATTAAATATTGTCTCACGTCACAGAAATCAAGGTTTTCTAATCAATTTATAAATTAATTTTTCTTTCTTAAATATTAAGATGTTTTTTTATAAAGATAAAATTCTTTATGTATTTTTCAGTGAATGATAAATTTGTATTCGATAGTTAATTAATACATTTGAAGTAAGAACTTTTTCTAATATTTATTTTTCATCAAAATCAACATGAATGACAAAAGTGAACATGTAAGGGGTGAAGAATTTAGGTAGTCGTTATCAGCAAAAATTAATAACGTTTATATTGATGATGACACTTTACCTTGTTTGAAAATAGAAATAAAAAAATATGCTTTAATTTCCTTGGACGCAAAATAATGCACTAATTTTTGTACACAAGTGCATGTGCGCCTATGTGGGGTAGGTTGTACATCAGCCCAAGTTCACACGTACTAATATACTACTAACATAGATTCGTTAATAGCGAAGTTGCTATTGATATACTATTGAATGTCAATGGTGACATAGGAAAAAATATATATAAATCATAAAAAGAAAATTTATAGCCTTAACCATCCATAAGCCATGCTTGAATCTTGATTGACTTTACCCATGTGGATTGAAATATTTCAAATTAGAAATCTATTATTTTTTGATAATCATCTTGAAATAAAAATCGCCAGATAATTTATAAGTAATTACATAAAATACATTATTTCATTTGAGGTTGTTCAGTTTGATTTAATTCAAATTGCTCTATTTATGTTTTTTC
This sequence comes from Jacaranda copaia, assembly GCA_014898725.1. NCBI lineage: Eukaryota > Viridiplantae > Streptophyta > Magnoliopsida > Lamiales > Bignoniaceae > Jacaranda > Jacaranda copaia. The sequence continues at coordinate 17,150 of JACGDI010000136.1, forward strand.
AATCGTAAAGGAAGGTCGATGGTGAGGTTTAGGGCATGTAACAAAGTATAGAGGGAGAGAGTTGTCGAGAAGGCTCCAAATGCAATTCTATAATGCTTAAGTTAGATGTCAGCATTTATATCAAGTTAATATTGTGTTGAAAAGATATTATTATGCGTACATATTCATTTGAAGTTAGGGCATCACTACAAGAAAAAAAATTAAGTTAGGAACAAAATATTACGCGAGACTACTAAAATTATCACTGTTTATATACATATTAACATGTTAAAAATTTTGTTTCGTTACTTCAATAATTTTTACAAATTAAATAATAACAAAAACAATATTTGCTGTCACTACTTATTGTCATTGTATTGTCATCATAGGTTGTCATTAATTGTCAATTGTGACAACTTAAAATATTAGTTTTTGTTAATGTTAAGTCATATTATAACAAAACAAAATTATTGTCATTTGAAAATTATCATTAATAAAAAATAAAAATTATTATTACTTAATAACATTTATCAATAATAAATTTGACATTATTATCATTTATTATTTTATCATTAAAATTAATATTTTTTAATGCATTTATAATGATAGGCTTGTGTGAAGTTGTCGCATTACTATGAAATTATGTATCTTTGACAAGTGGCTACAATCTCAGGCGGTGCTTCGAGGTTATTCACATTTAGGAAGGTATAAATTTATAATGATCATTTGATGACCTCACCAATACCTATTATTTGTTTTAAAAAATGCACTTATTAATTGAAAATCTTGATAATAAATATAATTTAGTTGACTGTTTGGTGATTAGTAGACTGCCACACGTTTTTTGATCCAAGGGGAGAATTTGTGCTGCGTGGACGCAAACCATAGCATAGACGGTGCAGAAAAATAAAATATAAAAATGAAAAAGGTTAAACCTACGGTCAGATTCAATTAATCAAATTATTGATAATCCTACTCCCCTGCATGTCTTTTGCTAGTTATTGATGGTAATAAAAATTTGTATTGTCCGATGAAGTGGTCTGTGGTACATTTTCCTTATTGTGTGGGAGATCGAGAGTTTGAAATCGAATAAACTTTTGATGTGTATATTGATGTGTAGTTTGCATTTTCGAGGTCAGAAGTGCATATTGATGTATAGTTTGTATTTTCGAAATCAAGAGTTCGGATCCAAATAGACGATATTGATGTATGTACAGTTTGTATTTTCAATTACTTGATTGGATTTTAGTATTAAAATAATATTGTTTTGTTGGAATGATAAATTCGTTATTATAAAATTAAAAAAAAAATAAAATGGTATTGTCCAAATAGCTGGCTGTTTTAACAAACTTGGCATTTACTCAAAACCAAACATGCACACGTGGAATGAAAACAAACAACAATTTGGTCTTGCAATGGAAGCTGGAAACTCATAATTTCATGGCTGCTTCCAAGTCAATTGCATAAAGCTGTCTTTTTTCTTCCTTTTGCCACTATTACTTCACGCGATTATCTATTTTGCTTTGATTTTTTCCTGCGTGTTTTGCGAATTTGGGTGTGGACTTTTCTCTAATGGTTTCTCACTTTTTGAATTTCATCTGTTTATTTGTTTGATTATGAGGGTATTTTATGAGTTTATAAATTCCTTAAATTGTTTTAAAATATTTTTAATATTTGGCAAAATTTAAAAAACAAATAAACTTATAAATGTTTAACATAAAATATTTTTCTTTCTGATAGAAAAAATAGGAGACGGGGGAGCAACATAGATTTTTTGAACGTAACATCGTGAAATATTTAGTTTGAGTAATAATTATTGTCCAAATGACAAGCCCGTCATTAAAATTTTAACAAAATATTATATTAATCAAATCAAAGTCATTCCATTATAAAATTGATTAGTTCATGAACTACTACTACATATGAGTTCAAATTTTTTAGAATTTAAGAAAGTTCTTTAATATTAATCATATTAATTACAAATAATTACTACTAGCATTTTGTAAGTTTCAATATTTTATATATTTTTTAAACGATTTAAGATTTTATTTTTGAAATAAAATTTAATAAGTTTTTAAAATAAGTTTAGCTATCATTTATAGTTCAAAACCTTACAAATTCCATTTTTTTTTTAAATTTTATCTCTATTGCATGATCACATACAGTATCAAGGCCACATTCAGTACAGAGTTAGACAACCCATGTAGTTTAATTAATTAATAAAAAAAATTCTCATAGAAATATCAATCTGTTCAATAATGATCTAATGACAGAATATATTCCAAACGCTGTCCAACAGCAAATGGTCCCACCCCAGAAAAATAATTGACTGGACAATCAATTTCCCTTCCCCAAATACACTTTACATAATAAATAAATTAATATTTATACTTTTTCTTTTGTGAAATAGAATATAATCGGAATATACTTCTCCGTTATTTCAACTTTGAAGGTCACTTTTTCCCTTATCTAATTACTCAAAGCTCTTGATTAGTTGAATAATCCATGGCATGATTGGAGGCGAAAAGGTAAGATGGAGTATGAATTCAATCTTCCAGTTGAAGATTTTTAGCCAACAGGGAAATTCCATAATTGCCTAAAACTTTTTTGAATGTTGAGAGAATGTTTGGGATAGGAGTAAAAGGAAGGGAAGGGAACCAGCATAGCAATCCTCTCTGAACATGATCATAGGAGTCTTTTGTCATTGTGGAATATTTGATTTGAGCTATCATTACTGTCCAAAAGACGAATCTGTCACCACAACCTTATTGAAGTGCTCGTATTATTTAATTTTGCATTACTATAATTATAACTTTTAATGGTTTGCAGTGAACTATGCTCAACAATTTTGGCATTATAAGTAAATATCAATCTAGAATGTTCTCTTTTTGCTAAGTTGTCTCTAGCTCGATGACATTATAAGACATAAAGTGTGAGGTTGAAAGTTTACATTTAATGAATTAAAAAGAAAAAAGAAAACTCTCTCTCAATTTGCCGTACATGAGGATGTTTGCTCGTTTTGGGGGTGATTATGATATATGTTTAGGGAAATGATCAAATGAATTTTGAGACTGGAGTTAGGGAATGTGATGAATATTTGTTTATATTTTGAAAAAATAAGTAAAACATATTTTGGGGAGTTATGTTTGTTTATGATTTAGGAGTAATTTTTTTTACTGTAGCGGTGAAATTAATATTTTTTTTGTTGGATTTATGATGTGAAAATGGAGTTGAGTAATATTTTTTATTATAAGAATAATAAAATAATATATACAATATACATATATGCATGCATATATATGGGTAAATGAGAATTTTTTAAGAATAATGAATGTTAGAAGAGGATATTTTGAGAAAACATATTTTGACTTTTTGAATGAAAAATAGATACATATTTAGTTATATTTTGCCAAAATAAAATTACTTTGGTAGAATATAACCAAACACTCCCTGAGTCATCGTAGAAAATTGCAATTTTCTTATATACTTTCAACATTTATTGTATTAGTTATATTTTATATTGTATGTGAATTTATAGCTTGTATTTCGAGGCTTTTATGTGAATTTTATTAGAGAAATAATTAAGCACATTAACACAAGGCTATCGATGACAATGATTTCCTAATATTGAATTAATTTATATTAAAGCTCATCAGTGAGACTAATTCAAAAAAGTTAGACTAATATGCATAGTTTAAATGAAAATTTTAATATAGTACATTAATTGTTATCGATTAAGTCAAACCTCATTGGCTGAAAAACTGGTCTCGTGGGAAAATCAAATCAATAGGTTTTTTCTTTGTTTTAAAGGGAATTCAAAACTTTAAAATGGGAAATCAAACAAATTGACTAGAAATTTTCTAATTTGTAATAATTCAAATAAATTGTGTGATTTTTCTTTTACAGTTTAAAGATTATAATAGTGGTTTAACACTTTGGATTCTCTATTTCATTTCATATTTTATTTTCTATTCTAATATAATATATATACCAAGTATATTTGATTCTCAATAAATTATTATTATAAGAAAATATTTAATATACATATTGTACATCTATATAATAGAATAAGCGATGAAACATATATTGAAATAGATAATCTAAATTGATAGTTTAAGGCATTAATTTAGGAAATTTTGAAAAATCATAATTTTGCTTGTAAAAGTTTGAATGGTGACCCATTCAATAAATCAAAATATCTAACAATTTAAGGTCTTTATTTCTTTTCATTTTATTTTTTTCATTTCATCATTGTTTGAAAATTAAAAATTATTAATTTATATATATTTTATTGAAAATATGATCTATTTTCATAATTAATTTTTTTTCTAATTCTACTTCATCACTCTATTATCGTATTAATTAAATTCAAATTCAATTTGATATAGAGTATCTACTATCATTTCAAAATAATAAAAGTATACATATATTTTTTAAAAAAATATATTTTTGGATATGAATAATATAAATATTTCCGCAAATTGGACCCAAAACTCTATCCCAAAGTAGTAAATTTGTAGTTTTTTTTTAAAGAACTCATTTGTCTTAAAAGAGTATTTAAATTAACTAATATGCCATTCCATGCCTTTCTAATATGATTATTAATATTTATATTAATTGAGCTCTTAATGAACAAGATCCATTAGACTCGATGATGCATCTCAATAAATCATATTTATTTTTTGCCATAATTTTATTTAGATACTGTCAAATTTTAATTCATTTATGATTTGGTAAGTAAGGAATAAAAAAGAAGTGGATAAGTCTCTTTTACCAATCATAAACAACTGTCCTCGGAAAAAAGACAACAGAAAAAAAGTACAATATTTAACGAATTACAGGTCACCAGACAAGACATGAAGCTTCTCAACTGGGCAACAGAGGATTATATCCTTAATTTGGCTGTAATTAGTTGTCATTAAACTGCCTCTTAATTGACACCGACACTCTGAGTGGTGAATCTTGTGACTTTCCCAGCAGCAGCCAGATGAAATGGAAAGATTGGTTGTAAAGGAAGTGGGAAAAAGTAAGAAAGTGAGAAAAAGTAAGCAGCAAAACCACACACTTTTCAGTTTGACTGGGCAGCCTTTGAATTAAATTTTTCAAGATGATTAAAACATAATAATGGATTATTTATTTCTATGGGATTTAAAAATGTTTAAATCAAGCCCTGATCTTTCCATCTGCCACACCACTGACACAGGAGCCTGTGAAAATTTCCTTTTGTTTCAGCTTCTTTATTTGTTCCCCCACAAGCAAATACCCTTTCTTCCCTGCCTCTCTCTATTGTTTGACTTGGAAATTGATGGCTGAGTTCTAACTGGATTTCTGAACTCTGTGCCATTGAGATCCAGATTTCAGTGAAATATATATATATGTATGTATGTATGTATATATAAGTTATAACTATTACATCATAGTATAGTATTGTCTTTTCTGTTTCTATACCAAGAAAATGATGGCCTGACAGTTCTATAAAACTCTCCCAGCAGAAATTTCTGAGGTCAACTTCCATTGTTTCTTTTTCCAAGATTCCATTTGGGTTGCCCTTTTATCATCTTCTAAGATTGGACTTGAATTTTCCATTTATCTATCAATGGCACCAAACACTGTAGTAGTCACTCTTGAGAAGACCGAGAATATTTCTCTGATAGAGCTGAATGACGGAAAAGCTGGATCAATATTTCAGGAGAAGCAAAAATCCACAAGCCCCAAGCAATTCACTTGGGTTCTTCTCTTGAAAGCCCACAGAATTTTGGCCTGCATTCCATGGCTAGCAGTGAGTTTGTGGGCAGTTTTCGGGTCAATCAAGAAGCGCATTGCCTCATCGGATCCGAATGAAGAGGACCCAAGATACAGGGGGAGGTTGTACAGGTTTATAAAAGTGTTTCTTGCTGTTTCAGTGATTGCCCTGGTGATAGAAGTCTTTGCTTATTTCAATAAATGGGATTTGAGTTTGGTGAATCCATGGGAGGTTCAGAATTTGCTGCAGTGGTCTTATATGGCTTGGTTGAATTTCAGAGCTGATTATGTTGCTCCTTGGATTGTTACACTTTCCAAATTTTGTATTGTGCTTTTCATGATTCAATCCCTAGATCGGCTTGTGCAATGTCTGGGGTGTTTCTGGATTAAGTTCAAGAAGTTGAAGCCTGTTGTGAAGGAGGATCCATATGACCTTGAGGATGGATCTAGTTTCCCTATGGTTCTTGTTCAGATTCCCATGTGCAATGAGAGAGAGGTAATAGAATTAATCCTTTTGATTAGTGTTTGACAATTAGATCGATCCATCACCCTGGAGTCTCAACTGCATTGAGGTATTATCTTGCCGGCACACATTTGATGAGGGGTTTTGTATTTGAAAAATACTTCAATATGGTTGGGCCTTCATGCTGATGACGGATGGATCTGATCATCATCAATCTATCATTGATCGGATAGAAATTTTGGGGTGATCTGTTCATAGTATAACCTTTGAAAAAAGAGGGCCTTTTAGGTGTGAATTTTAATGATAATTAGCTAAAACAGCGTTGCTGTAGCTGATGATCTCTTAAATTGACTATATTTGTATTACTTGCCTATTTGTTCCCATGATTACTTACTTTTTTCCTTTCTCCATCATCTTGTGTTCTAATTTGACTTTGTTTTTGTTTTGAAATTGAAGGTATACGAGCAATCAATTGCTGCTGCTTGCCAGTTAGATTGGCCGAAGGACCGTTTTCTAGTTCAAGTCTTGGACGATTCAGATGATGAACTTTTACAGCATTTAATAAGGGATGAATGCTTGTCCTGGAAAGACAAAGGGGTTAACATAGTTTACAGGCATCGGTTTATCAGAACTGGTTACAAAGCAGGCAACCTGAAATCAGCCATGGCTTGTGACTATGTCAAAGGCTGTGAATTTGTTGCAATATTCGACGCAGACTTCCAACCAAATCCTGATTTCCTTAAACTAACAGTACCCCATTTCAAGGTAATAATCCACACACCTATGTGCTTCCTAGTACATCGTTGTTTTACTAAGTTTTCTTAAGGATCTTGTCGTCTCATTTTCAGGGAAATCCAGATTTAGGACTTGTCCAAGCCCGCTGGTCATTCGTGAATAAGGATGAAAATTTACTTACCAGACTCCAGAACATCAATTTATGCTTTCACTTTGAGGTGGAACAGCAAGTAAATGGCCTTTTCCTCAATTTCTTTGGGTTCAATGGGACTGCTGGTGTCTGGAGAATCAAGGCCTTAGAGGATTCTGGTGGCTGGCTTGAAAGGACGACGGTTGAAGACATGGATATAGCCGTCCGAGCCCACTTAAACGGCTGGAAATTCATCTTCCTCAATGATGTTAAGGTTCTTTGTGAGCTACCAGAATCGTACGAGGCATACAAGAAGCAACAGCATCGCTGGCATTCCGGCCCTATGCAGCTCTTCAGATTATGCCTCCCTGCGATCTTGACTTCCAAGGTATAAAAGATTGATTATATTGCCCTCAATCTATATGATGATATCTATCCATCCTACATTGAAAGGAGCTGAAGGCTTGAGATAGTTTATAAGTTATTTCTCTTCTTTCACACTTCCTTTTTTAGCTAAACTGCCCACCGTATGCGTGTGGATGAGACAATACCTCAAGGCAGTTAGACCTTCATATCTGCGCACAGATTCTATCATCATCACTATATTATAAATTTTTTTCAGTATTCATTTTATTTCTTTCTTTGTGCAGATATCAGGCAGCAAGAAGGCAAATCTGATATTCCTATTCTTCCTTCTAAGAAAACTTATACTCCCCTTTTATTCATTCACTCTATTCTGCATCATACTACCATTGACTATGTTCATACCAGAAGCTGAGTTACCAGCATGGGTGATATGCTATGTCCCCATCGTCATGTCAATTCTGAACATCTTACCAGCTCCAAAATCTTTCCCGTTTCTAATGCCATACCTACTCTTTGAAAACACAATGTCAGTCACAAAATTCAACGCAATGGTCTCAGGGCTATTCCAGCTTGGAAGCGCTTACGAATGGGTCGTGACAAAGAAAACTGGCAGGGCATCAGAGTCGGACTTGCTGAGCCTTGCTGAGAGGGAATCCAAAAGTCTAAACGAAGAGAAGATTCAGAGAAGGCTCTCTGAATCTGGCCTAGAGATGCTCGGCAAAATAAACGAGCAAAAGGAGCAAAAGGCACCTGTTGTGAAGAAGAAGAACAAGATTTATAGAAAGGAACTTGCACTTGCTTTTCTTCTGCTGACTGCAGCTGGAAGAAGCCTGTTGTCAGCTCAAGGGATTCATTTCTATTACCTGCTGTTTCAGGGGTTGACCTTTTTAGTAGTGGGCTTAGATTTGATTGGAGAGCAGGTCAGCTGAGAATAAGGGGTGATCCTATTTTCACTCAACTTGTATGTTCTTTGAAAACATGTACTTAATACAGTTGAAGAACTGATATATGGATCCAGTTCTGTCGGCATTACAGGCTTGTGGCATGAACTGGATCTTGTCACAGATAAAGAGTTCAGAGGTAGCAGAAAAATAGATTTGATTCTTTAATTGTATAATTACAAGGACTGCCCATGTTTCAAATAATTTATGTATACTATTGAATATAAGTGACCTTTTCTAAATTGGGATCTTGAATACCTATATTGGTTCTTTGCAGTATTTTCCTCCAATAAAGCTGATAACGCCTTTCATATACATATATATATATATATATATATATATTGAGGTTTTAGTTCACTAATGATGATCAAATATTAGTGGAAAAATGCTCAATCAAATGTTTTATTTCATAGCATGAGCAAGCTACTCGCTTTTACAAGCTTAAAAAAGTATTTGGGTGAGTATATAAATTTATCAAAATATATTTTAAAACTTGTAATATGTATTTGGTAAAATTTTAAAAAATTAGCTCATAAGCTTTAAAAGAAAGACTCACTTGTCAATTGGTCAAGCCAAATCATCCTATTGTTGCTTGAGCTAAACAAATTTTAAGTGCGCATGCTCATATGTAAATAAAAGAAGAGTTTCAAAAATAAAATATTAAAATCTTATAAATTCTTTTGAAAAAAATATGAATTTGATAACTTATTTTTAGTTTTTTAAAAGCACTTGTTTTAATTATACTTTTAAATTCTAAAAATATTAATAAATAATAAATCAATGAAATAGAACTCACCCTCTAATTTGTGATCTCAAAGATACAACCACAATTTGGTGAACTCTATAATTTGACTCAATTGAGAAAAGATCTCCTATATACTCATTTAAAAATTCAATATATATATTTTTGAAAAAAACATTACAAATGAACACAAGACACCTCCCATATATTCGAACACGAGACCTCCAATATAGTAGATGAGACTGATTCCACTAGATTACATGTCACTGAACAAAAATTTATTATATGTAATTAAGGTATAAGTTGCAAATCCTTTTTCCCAAACTATTAAGAAAAGGCTAAATTTAAAACTATTGTATAGCCAAGGAAAAGATATAACAAAGACTGGCTCTAAACCTGGAAGAATTTGATGTATCATCGCGTGGGCCTAGAATTTGCCGGGTTGTGCTTATTTTACGAGCTGGGCTTCTGGAGTAGCCCATGCTTCTGTTTCCAGTTTCCCGCCAATGGGCCCATATGTACAACAACGTATCATTCTATTTCTCTCAGTTCATTTTTCCTACAAATCACTTCAGTTGACGCTTAGCCGAATCCGGGGGGCGAAGGTAAATGTTTCTCTTTTTCGTTTGTTTTCTGTCTCTGTGGTTTTTCTTTTTAATTAAAATTGTTTTGAATTAAAGAAAGGAATTTGGATTGTTAATTTCCTATTCGCAATCCCTATTTCTGTCGTATTTCATTTAATCTTGATGCTAATTAGGGTTTCCAATCAATTTTTATGCATTTTATGGGAATGGCTGAACTATGCGATTCCTAGCATTGGTTTTCACTTATCCTTATTCTTTTTGTTTTTTAATTCAGAAAAGAACTTTCAGCTATCGAAGTACAAGAGTAGCGAGAAAGATGGGGGATGAAAAGGATGCTTTTTATGTTGTACGGAAAGGGGATGCTGTTGGAGTGTATAAAAGCATAAGTGATCTTCAATCTGTTCTTCGATCTTCTGTAAATTTCTCTTTAACTTTTTGAGCCCATTTGAGTTCGAATGTCATCAGCATTTTATTTGGCGTGAAACTATTCCTAAAACAGTCATCTCAACTTTTTGTGGGACGTATTTTTTATTTTTAAACTTTCATTTCTTCTGCAAATTGAAAGGGATGTAAATGTATTCTCAATGTTTCAAGTTTTGGCTTACAAGGGTGTCTCTGTTGGTTAAAAGATACTTGTTAGCCGGAGATGAAAATTTTAGTGCTTGCGCATTTAGGAATGTGTTCAATGTTGAAAAGTAAGTATCTTATTTAATTTGTATTTTAGTTGGTATATAAAATCAGTGGTTCCTGAAGTCAGCTATGGGTTGGAGTCACTGGTGAGCTGAACTGTGAATGTGCAGATTTTCAATTTTTAGGGCAAGGAAGATTGATTAAAAAAAAATTTGGCATCCTACCACGTATATTGTTACTCTTTTATAGATGTGAATTTCTATCTAATCTTTGGATGCTTGGAATGGTTCACTGAAATTTGAGATTTTAAAATGGTCCAATTTGTATTTCCAAGCAAGTCTCCTCTTACAACTGAAGTATGATAGAACTGAGGGCATGTCCAGTTATTCTAGTACATTTTCATAGCAGGGATTAGTGAATGATTTTCTTTATGAAAGGTTAAACACACTGCGAGGGCCTTCCTGGAACATGGGTTTGACATTTTGAGTCATTGCTCAGTAAATGGCTATAAAAGAACTATTATTTCAGTCAAAAGGTTTTACCAGCTCTGGTTTCTCATTAAATTTCTGGCAAACATAGTTTGGGTGATTATGACTGTGACACGTGAATGGTCAGTTGGAAAGTTTGTATCTTTTGCTTTATTCATTTGCCAGGTGAAGCATCTTCCTTCTGTATGAGCCTGGGCAATTGTCTATTGCTAACCAAACTATTTGGCTTACAAATGCTAATAAAAGAAATACTTGTTTTTTGCAATGATCTGTAAATGAAAGTTATATGAGTATATTTATTAGTATCATTGTTGACTTCTATATGCATGTTTTCTCTTGTAGGCAAATGATCCTTCTGTAAGTGTGTTTAAAGGTTATGGTTTGTCTAAAGAAGCTGAGGACTATCTCTCATCTCATGGACTTAAGAATGCTATTTATTGTGTTGATTCAAGTGATGTGCAAGATGATCTTTTTGGTCAACTTATCACTTGTCCTTTTCGGGTCAGATTCTGGACCTTATCTAAATGTTGAATGGCTTCAGGTTTTCCAAATATATTTATTCAACTTAGCTGTATGTAGTACATGTTCAAACCATTGGCAGCTCGTAAGCATGACATGATATTGTATAGAACAAGATTGGTACATAATATTGGCTTGATTGATACAATTTTTCTAATATACTATTCAGGAACCAAATTCTTCTAAAGATAAATCAGCTAGCAAGAATCATATAGAGAAGAGGCCGCAGGTGATTTCTCAATACTTACACTTGGTTGGAACTTGTGACATTGAAGCTATTATGCCTCCATGGGTTTACTGGACATTGAAGATGCCTATTGATTTACTTCACTTCTTCTAATTTTTTCTTTGTTGGTTATGATTTCAACAAAAAGTTTCTAATTTATTAACTTAAATTTTCTTTTTCGTTCTCCCAAGGATGTTATTGGATCAGCTTCATTTGCAGCAAATTCTCAGCTAAAGCATGCCAAATTAGATAATTTCCTTCAAGTCCCTCCAATTTCTTCTTATTGTGTAAGTTGCTATCACATGTTAATTTTACTTTGTTGTCTGTATTGTATCAATGTACATGATTTGCTCATGCTTTAAAGTCTGGCATGCACTCATTGTGTAAGGTAATGTAATGGTTTTGGCTTCCAACTTAAATATATTGTGGAATATGTGCATCATTACTTCCTTTATGTGCTTCTAGGTCTTACTTCTGTAGTCCTTTGACTAGCTAATAGAAATGGAAAAATTTTTGGGCACCCCACTGTAGAAGGTCTTGGCAATGTGTTTATCTTAATATCTGTTACTTAATGTCCTGATGTTTTTAACTTGAATATGCGGTTCATTCTGTGAATTTCCTTTCCAGCTGCCATAGTTTAGCACAACTCCTGCCTTTGTCCTTTGTCCCTTGTCCTTCTGGTATATACTTATTATATATTTGTTGGTATCTAATTGAAGGTGGTCTATGCATATTTCACAGCTTGACTTCCCATTTCATGTACAGTGTTCGTGTATTCTTGAGTTTGATGGTGCTTCAAAGGGGAATCCTGGGCAAGCTGGTGCAGGGGCAGTGCTGCGGGCAGCAGATGGGAGCATGGTACTTTCATTTTTGCTTGCCAACTCTATGTTTCTGACAGTTTTCTTTGATGTCTCAGTCTCTATGCTATGCTCTCCATAAAACTTGCATATAAACTACTGCACCTCTTCCATCTCAAGATTTCTGTTGCTATTGTCCCAGACAAGGTCGAAGCTGAGTCATAAGTTATTGAATGAACGTAACCAATCCCTTTTTGCTGAGTTCCTGGGATGACATGTATCCTTGTATATTTCTCAGTTCTCATTGATGCTCTTGAGTGAAACACCACCTGACATTTAGTTTTCACATTGAATTCTACTAGGTGTTTCGATTGCGCGAAGGTGTGGGTATTGCGACAAATAATGTTGCTGAATATCGAGGTGCCATTTTAGGGTTAAAATATGCTCTTCAAAAAGGGTTCAAACATATTCGCGTTCAAGGAGATTCTAAACTTGTTTGCATGCAGGTATTAGTATTTCATCATATTACTTTCGGTTTGTCTTGTCTCATTTTTCCTATCTCCATTATACATACCCACAAAAATAAAAAGAAAGAGAGCAGGAAATGGACTTGGTATAGTGACTGAGGGGGAGGTGGTAGGAGCAACAATCTTAACACCATGTGAACAATAATACTTGTTCAGCAGTCAGGTGTAATCCCTTCAAAGCTGTTTCTCCCTCCTGAAGTATGCATTATGGTGGTTGTACTGATTGTTATACTAGTCTGAGTATGATCTCCTTATTTACTCAAATTGACAGGTTCAGGGTCTTTGGAGAACCAAAACTCAAAACATGACTGACTTGTGTAAGGTGGCTAAAGAGCTCAAGGATCAGTTTTTGTCTTTCCAGATATGCCATGTTGAAAGGGTATGTTGAAATGTGCAATTGCTTCAGTAAAATTTTGCATTCTTGATAGAAAAAATTTTATGAGAGAAGAACTCTTTTATTTGTCCTAGGTATGGCATACTTTTGTGGGTGCATAGATTTTGGATTTGTGTACAAAAATCCAACTTGGTGTATGTGCTAACTATGTGTTGCATGCATGTCGCTATTTGCTGCATATTCCACTTTGGTCTATGAGTATTTGTACACATGTATGCTATTCTCTTGAAATATTTAGTCTTATACTTCAGCATATTTGGTAATGGCTACGGAATTAACAATCTTTCAAGTTTGATCTTTTTAGATAATGCAGCTCATCCAAACATTTCATTGTTTGGAATTATTGTCTCATTATACTCAAGGAAAAGGTCATGGTAAATAGATTTGTTCTTAGCATTTCCCCAGTGCAAAGCATCTTGTATCTTTTTCCGATATAGATTTTCCCTTGTGGGCATTGAGGTATCTTATGCTTATAAGCTGTTAATAGAAAGCTGATCATTTTTGAACCAATATGTCTATTTGAGGATTTTTCTTCCTTTCTCATCAAATACCATCTCATCCGCAAAGCTTTGTTTTTTTAATTGTTGTCAGGACTACAACACTGAAGCTGATGCCCAAGCAAACCTAGGAATACATCTAAAGAGTAATCCCCTTCAATCTTTTCTCAATATGATCTTTGTCCTCTATGTATTTGCTTTTGCTTTTAAGAACTTGTTTTTGAGAATCTTACACTATGCAATGGTTTTGCAGCTGGTGAAATTCAAGTGGAATGTGACATAAAACAGTGACCTAAAGGCTCTGAGGAATTTTGGCCCTGCTTATGGCTTCTTGAAACGATAATGCTATCAGATGCATATGGTTTCTGCCCTTCTGGTACAAATAAATTCTAAAATTGTATATAAAACTATCAGGAATATGTTGGCAGCAAAACTGTGTTGAGATATTGGATTTAAAAGTTATGGTCTGCCTATAAATCTAATCTAGATGCTTAGCTCAAAAGAGCTGGATCCTCCTATATCTGTCTGTCTGCATGTATGCGTGATTTGATGAAGATTTCTAATTCACCAATCTTGCTATTTTACTAATTTTATGTGCAAAAATAGTGAGAGCTGGTTGATGAAATTTCATATATGTGGTGGTGAATATGCTGAAGAAAGACAACTTTCCAGATGATTCCCTGGAAAAAGGAAAGGGAATAAAACTCTACACATGTTTAGTATAATCTTTGCCCAATTTGTTGTTTCGTTGTGTCTTTAGTTAGTTGATACATGGAAGTGCATATAATTCATAATTTTAAAAAATATTTTATATAAGTGGTATTTATAATGTGGGATAAAAAATATAAAGATAGATGGTTTAAATTGATTTATTCATTGTTAATTTACGTCACGGGTTTTTAAAGGAATATTTGGTTATGCTTTTTAAAAACAACATTAATTTGGGGAATGATAACCAAATATGTCCTCGTTTTTTTTTTCAAAACACATATTTTTTAATATATATATATATATATATACATATATTATATATATTATTATTATTATTTTAATATTAAAAAAATTATTCAATTTTATTTTTATCTCAAAAACTCAATAAAAAAGTATTAATTTGATTGCTATAATAAAAAATATCTTCTCCTGATGAGGTTGGAGGTGGTTTATAGTGACTAGTGTTGTGTTTGGGTTAATTCAATCAGAGAGGTCAAATGATCCAATAGCAATAATCTTCGAGGTTTGAGATCTGCAATGAATAGCAAACATTAAACTAGCGGAGGTGCCATTGATGAAGGCATTTATATGCTCAAGTTAGTTTTAGTCGAAATGAAATAATCGAACAAAAAAATAAGAGCGTGTAGTGTATATGATATTACTTGGAGTGTGGCTAGCAATGAGGTATTTATAATCTTCTCTTAGTAGATAATATGTTTAAGATGCCCCTACCAAGTGTAGAGGGCTCTTGTCCTTACTTAGGGGTTATTGGCCATTTTCGATCTAAGTACTATTTTAGGTGGCATCTTCTGTTGGTTTTCAGGGTGAACAGTACTCTGATGGTGCGTTTCTCTACCAAAGTTGGTGGTAGAGACTGTATTAAGGTGGTACACGCCATTAATGCGGAGGCATGCCACTTATTAGAGCATTGAATATGGCAAAGATATAAGTCAGTGCCGGTGTGAGTATTCTAGTCAATAACGATCGAACAGACAAAGTGGTTGATTAGAGGGACAGTTGAGCAAATAGAGTGGCTTGAAGCCTTCCGCTAAGCGCGGTCGAAAACAATCCACTCGACCAAGTGGCCATAATTGAGTGATCCAGCACAATTGGGTCCAGAAGCGCCGTTGAGCTATGCAATGCTAAGTAGGCCTAGGAGCCCTCTTTGAGGTCGATAGTTTGTTGGGTTAGGCTTGTTGAGCTATCCCATATCATGAGTCCCCCTTACTCGTGGTCCTGATCAAGTTTGTTGACAAGAAGAGGCAGGGAATAGATAACTGGGCAGCAGTTAAGACAGTTATGCGTATTCAACCAGGGTTTTGAGCTCCCAACCAAGATTTTTGGTGATTTTGCGCAATTAATGCTTCAGTTATATTGTGGAATACGAAGCATTAAGGGGTGGCAGTGCAATTATTACTGCCGCTTGGTTCCCGTGTCTAGATACTTATAAATATGAGGGGTAGAGAGACCCATTTGACACTTTTGTTGAAATCTATTTTGGTCGAGTTCTTGCTTTCAAAGTTCTCTAAATCCTTCTTGCACTTAGAGTTTTCAAACTACTCGTTGTAAGTTCTTCTGTCAACTTGTGCTTTGTTTCCTTTCGCTTTGCAAAGATATCTAGTACTTCAAATAGTAAAAACACTAGGTCCGAGGATGTCCATTTTCAGGGGAAAACTAGGGTTAATAGTGCGTTTGAGAGCACACGTGAGAGTAATTCTAATAGCTCATCGAGTGATAGCTCGACCTTGAGCAGTCTGAGCACTAAGAGGGCTACCTCTAAGGAGGAGGTTGGCCCCAGTGAAGCGCCTGCACCACGCGGTCGATTATTCACACCAAACCACTTCAGCAAAATAGTCTCCAAAATATCCTCGGTTGACCTAGTTTGAATTAGGGAGATGTACCACATTTCTGACGAGTATGAACTTTTAGTGCTTGGGCCCCGGGCTAGGATGCATAAACCTCCTAGGAGATATATAACAGTGTTTGAGGAGGGATTAAGGTGTGGCCTTAGGTTTCCCTTAGTGCCAGCTATAGTTGACCTTTAGGTGGGTTTTGAGGTCTACATAACCTAGCTCCTCCCTAACTGTTTTGCCACATTATATAGTTTTGCTGTGTGTGATGTACCTGTTCAACCAGTTAGCCTCATTTGCTAACTTTTCAAACCTATTCTATTTGCCAATGTCCTGGAAGTTGGATAGTATAGAAGAGCCTGGCTTCTATTACCTGATGGTGCGTCCGCGTCGAAAGTTCCTAGTAGCCTCTTCCTCTTCGTACGGCCAGGAGTGGAAGAAATACTTTTTTTATGTTCGAGGGCTTGAAGAGTTTAACATTCCGAGGGGGTAGTGGAGAGGGTATATGGAAATGCCGGGGAACTAAACACTTAGTTGACCTAACACCTTTATTCGGGATCTGATTGAATTTTGGCATATGGAGGCCTCGATTTTGACTGAAAAGAGGTGTTTGGTGTTGGCTGACCTATCACTGGCTGAGCTCGATTTGCCCGTGGGCGATTGGTTAGATAGTACTCTTTGTTGATTGTGATAATTGTAGATTTTATTCTTTCTACTCGATTTTGATGGCTTTTGTTATACTTTGTTGGAAAATCAGGAAAAAGTGATGGCCTATGGTTAAGCAGAATTTGCAGCAAGAGAGCAAAGGAATGAAGATCGCCATTGAGTGGCTGCTCGATGAGAGGCCTCTGCAGCAGAACCTGCCCCGACAACCCGATCGACTACCATCCCCACAGTACCCCAAATCAAATAGGCACCCTAGCCTCAACCTGCTCAATCAAAGGAGTGTGTTTAGAGCACCCTTGCGGGTTGGGGCAAAAAATAAATGACTTAACAGGGAGGTCCAACGCCTAAAGAGACAGCAAGCGATAAGGGGAAGCAAAAGGCAGTGAAAGGTTACGACTTGTTCGGCAAGCGTAGTAATAGGGTGTTGTTCCAACTTCCTCAATTAAAATTGCCTCGCTTCGGGCCTGACCCCACCATGGAGGTGATTGACGTGACCTCCATCATAAAGTAGGGGATGGCAGGCACTGACGCCCTCAAATGGATGGCGATTGGGCTATTCTCTATCGATCAGCTGAGGCTCATAGGCATAAGTCAGGTTGGCGCTGTCAGGGCTCTAGCCTATCATAGCAATATGATAAGTGTGAGGTTGACTATTTATCGTCGAGTTCTCATTTCAAAAGGTTGTATTGTTCACTGACGTTCTGTGTTCCAGTTGAGCTAGCTGGGGTATCACTTCTACCACCGATTAGAACTGGCGCTAGCTAATCGCAAGGAGCTACAAGAGGGAGGGATCTAGAAACCCTCAAGGTTTAGCTCAAGTTATCCTAACTTCAGGTCGACCAGCTGACGAAAGAGGTAGCTGACCTCTGGGAACAGCTCGATGTGAAAGACCAGCAGCTGGTATAAGCGAGGAGAGGAGTTGAATGGACTCCATGCTGAAGAAGGCTCATTTGGATATATAGGTGAGCTACTCTTCTAGTCGGTCAGTTGGCCGTATAGAAACGCTTGACGAGGCTCGGGTGGCCTTAGCTCGATAGCTCCCCAGGATGCGGCGAGAAGTGGTGGAACAATTGATGGTGAGCTCGGCATTTCAAGATGCGAGCATGGTTATATCCATCGACGACACTCGCGATGCGTTCCATAAAGTAGTCAGACAGCTTAAGTGTTTAAGCTATGCATTTTGAGCTGATGATAAAAGTAGAATAAGCCCTGCCCTGGATGATAAGTTGTAGCTTTATCTCGAATATGAGGAGGGTAGGGTCGATGGGGTCGGGGGAAAGAACACCGCGATAAATGCCCTCGATGAACCAATGACTGAAGCCCAACAAAAACAGGCTGAGGTCGAGGCTTGGTTGATTGAGTTGGCAAACGAATTTGCCTCGCCGAGGACCTTGCTGTCTAACTGAGAGGGGAGCAGGTTGACGTCACACAGTACATGCTACATTCGACTAACTTCATAAGCCACGTCCCAAGGCCTTCATGACCAGCTCAAGTCATCCAGCCGCTTGCATCAGCTATGCCGGAGCTTGATCAAGACTGGTTGGAGGGCGACCAGGTGGGGTTAAGCTAAACTTGATGTCCCAACTTAATACTTTTGTTGGTGGTTTTCTTCTTGTTTTTTT
>JACGDI010000136.1:35768-78189 GCA_014898725.1 Jacaranda copaia
TTTTTGTGTAACAAAAATGTGATTGTAATGAACCTTCCATTTAATGAAAGATCTTTTTCATATCTTTGTTGTTGAATGAAATGAGTTTCATATGTTTCTTGTTGAATGTAACTTTACTGTCGCAATTGTATGGGTGGACAGCTAGCAACTATGTTGGTTATCTATAAAATTTAATGCAACATTCAATGACTTTGTTGTCAATTTTTGATTAGTGTTGAGAGATACACCTGGTATTGTCAAAGCGCGCTGAACTTTACAGTCGATTTTTATTATTTTATGGTTGACTTGTTGATTGACTACTAGGTCGATTATTTAGTTTGGACTAAAAAGCCTTGTGTTTGTAGCGTATAGTTGTTTTGAGTTGACTACGTGGTCGACTTAAAATTTGATTGGGTAGTGTGAAGCTGCTTCTCTATTGACTACGGGATTGACTTGAATCTTGGCCGGCAGCATGAAGCTACTTATCCATTGACTACGGGGTTGACTTGGAACTTGAGTAGTAGCGTGAAACTGCTTACTTGTCAACTACGGGGTCAACTTAAGACTTGAGTTGCAATGTGAAGCTGCTTATTCGTCCACTACGATATCAACTTGGGACTTGGAATGGTGCAAGGTAGATACGGCTGTAACAATGCAAATAAATGGTAACAGTGTTGCTGGAACTTTATTCATATCAAAGAATATGAGGAGGATTACAATGTGCTTTCATATGTAGAATTTCTTTAAGTTGATGGCATTCCACGGGCGAGGGAGCTCATCCCCATCTATATTAGTAAGTCTGTAGGCGTTATGCTTTGATACTTTCACAACGGAATAAGGTCCCTCCCATTTTAGGTCAAGTTTGTCAACATTCTTGGATACCTCCATCTTTTTGAGAATAAGGTCCCAACTTTAAAATGGTGCAGTTTGACCCATTTGTTATAGTTGTCTGCTATTTTTGACCTGTAGCGATGCATAGTATTGTAAGCTTCTTACCTTCACTCATCGATAGTCTTGAGATCAAGCTTCTTTTCTAATGTGTTTCTGAGCGGGTGGAAGTGAATAACTCGAGCTGTATGTTGAATGAGTTCTGAGGGGATGACTGCCTCGAACCCATAAACTAGACTGTAATGGTTGTAACTTGTGGCTGTTTGAGGAGTTATCCTGTATGCCCATTACACTCATAGGAGGTCGTCCGCCCAGCTCGAGCTAGTATCCTGTATCCTAGCTTTCAAATAGTTGAGGATCGTTATGTTTTTCACCTCTGTCTGGTCATTTAATTGAGGATTGCCCACCGAAGTAAAGTGTTGGTTGATTCCTAAGGCTTCGCACCAGCTTCTGGTACTTATGCTCTAAAATTGAGTTATATTATTTGAAATAAGGATCTTGGGTAGGCCAAAACAACAAATGATGTTTTTACAGAGTTGACCTGTTGATTTTGGTAGCGAGCCCAGAATGTCAATCCCATATTGGTCGAACGGCCAAGAAATTTAGACATTGACCATAAGTATGGTGGGTTGATGCGCTAGGTTCAAATCGACTTGGCATGATGTGCATTTCTGAGCAAAATTCATAGAATCTTTCAATAATGTTAGCCTAAAGTATCCATATTTGATTATTTTATGTACAAAGGATCTTCCCCTGAAATGATTTCCACACATGCCTGTGTGGATATCTTGCAATACATCAAGAGCCTAGTTAGGATCCAAGCACCTTTAGGACGGTCCAGAGATCGACCTCTTATACAATTGGCCATGCTTGTCCAGTGCAAACTTGGCAGCTTGTCCTTGAAGGTGTCAAGCTATATTTTTGTCTTTGGGGATAGTGTTAGCACTCAAGTAGAGTTTTATTGCGTCCTACTATGAAGGAACTATCTCCTCGATGGTCCCTACTAGGTTCTCCTCGAGTAGGACGATCGACGGCCTACCGACAACCAAAAATGTTATCCTCTTTATCTCTTATGCCTCTGGTCGAGCTAGCAAATTTAGAAAGGGCATCCGCACACTCATTCTCGGATCAAGGTACCTAACTGAGGATGAACTTTTTGAATGATTGTTGTAATTTTCTGACCTCTGTCAGGTACTGGCTCATCGCTAAATCCTTAGCTTCAAAATTTCCTTCCACCTATTCTATTACCAACTAGGAGTTCATGATCGCAACCAGGTACTTGACGCCTCGATTGAGTGCCATTCTTATCCCTGCGAGGAGGGCTTCGTATTCTGCCTCATTATTAGTAACTGCATAGTCAAGTTTGATTGCAAACTCATACTCCTCCACAGCTGGGGAACGGAGAGCTAGTCCCACTCCCTCTCCAGATGAGGTCGATGACCCATTGACGTGTAAAGTCCAAGCAAGAGGGGCTTTGCAATTTGTTGTTGACTCGTTTGACGATGAGTTCGCCAAGACCTATTCCTTTATAGCTATTCTTGGCTGGAAGGTGATGTCAAATTCAAATTCGCCCAATTCGATAGCCCACTTGGTTATCCTACCAGATGTGTTTGGCTTTGACAACAGTTGCTTCAATAGCTGGTTGGTCAACACTATCATGGCATGAGACTGGAAATATGGACGCATCTTTCAAGTTGTGGTGATCAGTGCCAAGGCAAACTTCTCGATCTCCATGAAGTTATGCTCTGGCCCTTAGAATGACTTACTATAATAATAGGTTGGTCAATGGCTTTCATTTTTGGTCAAGACCTAGACCGAGCTAATGGACACCTCTGAAACTACCAAATATATCTGGAGAACTTCACCAAGTTTGGGTTTTGCAAGCATAGGGGTAAGGACAAATATTGCTCTAACTCGGCCAGCGCTTGATCATACTGCTCATTCTATTGGAAGCCTAATTTCTTGGCATTCCTGAGAATTTTGGAGAAAGGTAAGCTTTTGTTTGCCAACTTTACGATGAATCTACCCAAGGTAATAATCCTTCTGACCAGGCGTTGCACATCTCTAACTATTTAAAGGGGGCGATGTCAAGAATGGCCTTAATCTTCTGTGGATTGGCCTCAATACCCCGTTGACTGACCATATATCCTAGAAATTTTCCTCCTAAAACCCTGAACATACACTGGTTTGGATTCAACTTTAGACCAAACACTCTCAAAATTGCAAAAATGTGATTGAGGTCGAACAAGTGGTCCTAGGCCTTTTCGGTCTTAACTATCATGTTGTCGATGTACACCTCCATCGACTTGGCTATTTCTTTCTTAAACATGAAGTTGACCAGCCTTTGGTAAGTTGCTCCAATATTTTTAAGTCCAAAAGGCATGACCAAAAAGTAATAGACTCCATTAGGAACCACAAAAGAAGTTTTATCCTTATTCTCAAGGACCATGAATATTTGATGATAGCCTTGAAATGCATCCATCAAGCTCAATAAGTTGCAACCAGCAGTGGAGTTTACTAGTAAATCTATTCGAGGCAAGGGGTAAGAATCTTTAGGGTAAGCTTTATTCAAATTTGTGAAATCATTACACATACGCCATTATCTCTCATTTTTTAAGACGAGTACAACATTACAAAGCCAAGATAGATATTGAATTTCTACAATATAACCTGCATCTAAGAGTTTTTGAACTTTCTCTTCGATGATCTGGGTCTTCTCGGCATTGAATGTCCTTATCTTTTACTTGATCGGTTGTATGAAGGGTCGACATTTAGGTGGTGCACAATCATGCTGGGATCTATTCCCTAGAGGTTGGATGCTTTCTAGGAAAATATGTCAATTTTTTTCCTCAAGAAATCGACCAAAGGCAATCCAGGTGGGGGCCCATATCTGTCCTAATCTAAGTTGTCTTGTCGAGGTTCTTTTGTTCCAGCTTGATAGTTTTGAATTCCCTAACAGGTTCCACTCGGGTATCCTTCAATTTTCTCTTTTTGTTGGCTTAGGGCTCTTCAGGTTTCGCTACAGAGGCGTCCCCAAGGTCTTTAATTATAGTCGAGTCTTTTGCTCGCTTTACTCAATCGAAATGTTGTAACACCTTCAAGCTTCTTGATGTTACACAACAGTTCCCCTATGCCAGCTGAGGTTGGGAATTTGATTTTCTGTGGTAGGTCGACACAATAGCACAAAAATCATCTAGCACCGATCGATCAATTATAACATTATAAGCAAATGGGGTATCAACTACCAGATAGTTCACCATCAAAGTTCTTCTTCGAGACACCTCCCTAAATGGTGTCGATAGATTGATGGACCCTTTTGGAATGATTTATGACTCCTTAAACCCGACTAGAGAGGAAGATGATGTTGGTTGAATTGCCATTATCAACTAAGACTTTTTTTACTTCAAAGTTGGCAATTTCAATAGAGACTACCATGGGACAATCTGTTTTATGGTTAATATTCTTTCCCTTGAGGTGGGCCAAGTCGCTATCAGTGAAAGAAATAGGCTCTGTGCTCATTGATAGATGGAAAATTATTTCGATGGGCGAGACCTTGGTCGACTCTAGCCTCTTCACTGATTTTGAGTCCCTCCAGTGGGACCTTCCACGATCATATCAATTACTCCTCGAATAGGCGAGTGATCTTCTTGGGTGGGTTTCTTTCCTTTGTCCTCTATTTTCAGGCTAACCGACCTTTTCCTATGGGGGGCCCAGTTGATTTTTCCCTGTTTGACATGTGCATCAACAACCACATATTTTTTGATATGGCCTTGTCTGATGAGCCTCTTAATTTCATCTTAGAGATTGAAGCATTTATCTATGTCATGCCCCTTTTATTTATGAAAATGGTAGTACTTCTTTAACTTTTTCATTGCTTCAGTCTCTATCAGCTTCCTCAGTTTCTTAAGGAGATTGTCATGCTGGATGGCGTACAGCACCTCTCTCCTTGGGATTTTTAGCGGGGTGTAGTCATGGAGGTGCTTTATCGGAGATTGACCTCTTTCTCTATGTTTCTGGTCATCTCTCTCTTTTTTCTTTTTATCGACCTAAGAGGATCCAAACTTAAGGTTGTTCATTTCCTCTTAGGTCATATACCTTTCCGCCAGGTTGAGCATTGGTGCATTCTTTGTGCCTAAGCCCTAAGAACAACATGTTGATCAAAAACTTGATTCTAGGGTTGCCTATCTTCAAGACCTCCATGTTGAACCTTGCGAAGAAGTCATGAAGGGACTCCCCCTCGTTCTGCTTGATAGTATGGAGGTGAGTGTAGAGGAGTTTTGCCTTTCTTTAGCTGGCGAACTAGTGTAAGAATTTGTCACAAAACTGATCATAGAAGTATATCGATAAGGGCTCTAGCTTAACAAACCAATTGAGCACTATGCCCTGGAAAGTGGTTACCAATATTTTAGCATGGATGTACTCATCATGATCGTGCAGCTGCATCATATGTTCAAACTGCATCAAATGTTCGTTGGGGTCTATTGAGCTATCATATCTAGGCAGTTTGGTCGGGACTTTGGCATCTATAGCAATGCGCTCGTCAATAATCTCTTGGATGTAAGGGGAGCCTCTCTCTTGACGAGACCTCTGGATTGGGCATCCTATCCGTGTTTCTCCTCAAAATTTTATTGAGACACTTGTTCAGTTGTTGTACTTGGTGGGAGACTGCTTCTCACTCCTCTTTATCAACTTGGGTGGCGTTCCAATCAAAATAAGGTCTTACGCGATTGGCCCTATCGTACTGTGGGGCTCAGTTAGGCCGGGCCATGTGATTTGCGAATTCTTCCACTTTCTCAAACTAGTTGCATTTGGAACGTTCGACTTTATCGCACTGCAGGACTCAATTAGATCGAATGTGATGGTCTACGGAGTTAGCAATTTCCTCCCTTATCTCTAGTCTTTCTCTTTCTCCTTAGGGGCATTTGGGACTGGTATCATGGCTAGCTGGCAGCCTCTTGGATTTATGGCAACCATGGCTATCCCAGGGGGACCTTTCTTTCAGTGGAGGTGATTGTAGCGTGGCACTGCTAGCTGGGGTTGGCATGATGGTGTGCCTATTTAATGCAGTAGAAAGTTGAGCAGAGATTTGCTCACTTATCAACTGTGGCATAGTCAATGTTACAACTTGCTCCTGCAGGGTACTGGGACAAAGGGGGTGGTGGAGACACGGATCTCTTGTTGTCCTTCCTCTCAGATGTGGCTCTTCTTGTGTTTACCATTTTCTCAGTTGCAATCTCTTGGTTTCCCACATATGGCACCAAAATGGTGAGGTTAGAAGTCATTTATAGTGATTAGGGTTGTGTTTGGTCTAATCTAATCAGGAAGGTTGAATGATTAAATAGTAATATTCTTCGAGATCTGAGATCTACAACAAACAACAAATGTTAAATTAGCCGAGGTGCCCCCAGCGAAGACACTTCTACGCTCAAGTTAGTTCTAGTCGAAATGAGATAATCAAATAGAAAAGTAAGAGCGTATAGAGGTATTTATCTAAAGTGTGGTTGGTAATGAGGTATTTAGAGTCTTTTCCTGATAGATGATATGTTTAAAATATCCCTACCAAGTGTAGAGGGCTCTTGTCCTTGCCTGAGGGTTGTTGGTAATTTTCGATCTTGATGTTATTCCAGGTGGCACGTCTCCTGGTTTCTAGGGTGAACAGTACTTTGGTAATGCGCTTCTCTGCCAAAGTTAGTGGCATGGTTGGTGGTAGAGATTGTACTGAGGTGGTAAGTGCCAGTAATGCAGAGGCATGTCGTCTATCAAAGCATTAAATGAGGCAAGGATATAAATTAGTGCCGGAGTGAGCATTTTGGTCGATAACAATTGAACAGACAAGGTGGTCGATCAGAGGGACGGTTGAGCGAATAAAGTGGCTTGAAGCTTTCCGCTGAGTGCGATCGAGAACAATCCACTCTACCAGGTGGTCATGATCGAGTGATCCGACCTAACTGGTTCTAGAAGCATCGTTGGGCTATGCATGCTAAGTGTGCCTAGGAGCTCTCTGTGAGGTCAATAGCTTGTTGGGTTAGACCTGTTGGACTTTCCTATATCACTTCTAAAACATAAATAAACACACCAAAACACAATTTTCATATTTTTCAATAATTCATTATCTCAAAACACATAAAACATAAATAAACACACCAAAACACAATTTTCATATTTTTCAATAATTCATTATCTCAAAACACATAATAAATACATAATAAAGTCAAACAGAAAACATAACCAAACATTCCCTAAAAATTACTTTAAAAAAATAAAACAACATCGAGCAACTAGTATATATGGTAACAATACTAAGCTAAGATACTATGAAAAGCACAAAAAGAAAAGGGAAGTTCATGATCATGAACAAGATATTATAATCCAACAAATTTTGAAGATTTAATATTCAATATAATAATTTTTTTTTAATTTTGTTCCATTTGTTCTCTTAATTAAGATTAATTTCTTAAGTTCTCTTGTAATCTTTATTATTCCGCATTGTATGGTACATCGTGAATGGGATTTAGGACTCGTCTTCTTCTTCTTCATTTCCCCCCCTCCTTTTTCCTGACCCAAAATAAAATTTTGAAGTCACAAAAAGGAACAAGAAAAAAATAAAAATAAAAAGTAATCGAAAATTCTATTTCCATTGTGGATAGAATAAAATAGGAAAAAACATTGCTCCAAAAGCCACTCACTCGCTGAAACACAGCAATGGCTTCCGTCTCGGCATTCTCACTTTCCAAACCCAATTCTCCTTTTCGTCGCTCGTCTTGTCCATCATCTTCTTTGAGCACAATTCAATTCCAATTCCCTTGCATTAAATTTCGGAGCCAATTCAAGAATTCCTCCATTTCTTGCTCTTCATCAGAGTTAAAGTTCTATAAGCATAGGTTTTTGAGTCCCACAAAAGTAATGGCCGTGGCGGAGGAAGAAGAAGCCATTGTCCCGGAAGAAGAAGAAGAAGAAGCACCACCGCCGCCAACCGAGGCTGGCCCCGATCAGACTGTTTCTGTTGCGGTTTCGCCTTCGGACGTGCTCACCATGTTTTTTCAGGTAGTTGTTTGTGTTTTTGTTTTTCCTTTAGTATTGTTAAGAAAATTGTCTAGATGACTGTCTGGTTGGAAATGTGTAGGCAGAAGGAACAATGAGTGACTCATATATTCCTGCAGTTTCTAAGGCTTTGGAGGTATTCTTTTGTCCCTCTCGTTTCTTGAATTAGTTATTTGTGGATATGGTGAATTTTCCATTTCTTATGGAGGGTGCTGAATTGGCACCCAATTCTGAGATTGAATTTATTAATTTAATGCCATTACTTACTCAAAATTTCACTTTAATTGAGGAGAGGTGGAAGGTAAAAGAATGCAGGGGACAAAGTTTACAACTTATGCATTTGGAATAAGTGGCGGAAAAAGTAATGAAATCAATATGTTTTATCTCATGTTATTGTTGTAATAGAATTGTTCTTCTGAGGTAATTTTATCAATGAATGATTTAGCATTACAATTGAATTAGCAAGATTAACATTGAATTTTCAAGGAATCTTTTTCATGCAATATGACAGCATATAGGTGTTTTGCCTTTCCCTTTCTTCTTGCTGTTTCATTCTTGATTGTCCTCAAACCACATGGAAGTATATATATGGGGGGCGAGTGCTCGATAGAGTCACATGAACTAACTATCTTAAGTTAACAAATGCTAAAATCTCACCTGGAAACTTTGCCGAAATTCATATTCCAATTTCCAGTGGCTGATAACGTTGTTTCCTTGGGTGGTCTTTTGGTATAGAATAGTGAGATATCATGATTTATAGTTGTTTCAATTTTGGATAAATCTTTTTGTCCGTGCATCGTGATCTGTGCCGACATCTCAATACATATGTTTGTAGGAAGTGGATGGCATTACGGATCTCAAAGTACAAATACTTGAGGGCATTGCAAGTGTGGAGGTATTTTTCATTACTAATTGCTTCCTAAATCATATTTATACCTTATCAAAAAGAAGCAAACTTTATGTGGGAACGAAGTGAAGGGAACTGTGTCAGAATTTTGCTCTTTATTTTCTTCTTTAGATGGATAGTATTTGACTGGCGGTCAAGGCTACACTTAGAAGCTCTTAATTTCTCTGTTTCAATAAAAATGCTGGATTCTCTTGCCTGTTGTTTATTCAATGACCATCTGTGGGAGGGGGAGATGCTGAAAGCATACAATTGATCCATTATATAATTTGTTCTTTTTCATGTTTGTGGATCTCCTGGTCTACAAGAGGTAGTAGTACCAGCCCAGCATGCTTAATTGTGGATTCTATTTAGTTTTAGCAGTGAATCATTCTATTTTCTACTGATTCATGGTTGGTCTAAACTTAATAAGTTTTTATCTTTCTTTCCTTGTGTAGTTAACAAAGCAAACAACTGTACAAGCTACAGGGGTGGCTTCAAATTTGGTTGAGATCATCCAAGGAGCAGGCTTCAAGTTACAAACTTTGAATTTGAGCTTCCAGGAAGAAGAAGATTTCAGCTAGATTTTTTACTTTTTAGGGGTTCTTGAGAATTTGTGTACTTTTCTTTCTTGCCCAAGATTTTGATAATCTAGCACATGATTTATATCAAAGTTGTGGCCGTCTTTGATTAACCAAATGACTATATGACAAAACACACAGTGCTAATAAATCAACTGAATTGTATCTATCAAATCTGATTTACCACAGCAAGAAACAAGAACATGCAGGTTTTTGGTTGGTATCACCACCAGTCCTGCCTGTTCTACTTACTTTCAGGTTTCTTACCATCTAATATCATTCTGTCAACCACATTTATGATCGAATTCCTGGAAATCGAAATCACCAAGGAAACCAGCATAGAAATCATCCTCCTGTTATACACATGCACATAACTAACTGAGCTATCTATCTATCTATATATATATAGCTGAGGCCATTATACCATAACAGACCAGAGTTTTCCCAAGAATCTGAAGCAATATATACTCAGTAACTTTGTTCATCAGAAAACAAGAAATGGCTGCCTGTAGAATTGCTATTGTGGCTGTAATTTGGGTAGCTTTGACAGCATTGGCAGCGCACGCAGAGACATGGGCGCCAACCCTAGCCCAATTCCTGGAAATACCCCCAAGGATGCTGCAACTGGTGGGATGGCTTCACTTCAATCAGCGTTTCTTGGAGTTGTTCTTGCTTACCATATCATTCTTCACCCTCAAAGAGTTCATTTAAGCCTGTGCTTTTTCTAAGTTTTTTCTTTTAACTATGGATCGTGTTTGCTAATTATTCTGTCATAGCCCTCTACTTGATTACTTATTATGCATCCCACTGTAATAAAACTTGAGTTATTTCCTTAATACTGAGACCTTGAATTGTCCTTGAACTAGGTTGTAATGTCTATTTGACTGAACTGCATCCATTGCACAAATGAAGAAGCTTTTAGCACACTGAATTTTCCCCTGAGATATGGATTGAGAAGTGGGAACTAATGTTGACTACTATCTCCATCCCAAATCAATTGCCCTCTATATTAAAGATGTTCTTGATCATTTAATTTATTAATTTTTTAATATAATAAGAAGTAATTTTTTTTATTATTTATAGAAATGTTAAAGCATAAAAAATGGGAAGGTAGCCAAATATTAAATAGTTTGGCATTGTGAATGGAATTTGAGATATAGGGGGATTTTTGTTTTGAGTTTGAAGATAATTATAATACTCCGCATGTGCGTGCTTGGTTTTGAAATGTATCGAATTAAAATTTATCATGCATCTATTGAGTGACTTGTGGTCCAGCGGTATAAGTTTCCCACATAATATGGTAGGTGAGGAGTTCAAGCCATAACGGACTTCTGATATGTGTGTATAAATAAAAAAAAATTTATCATGCATCTATTGGGAGTATTTAATTTTGATAAAAGATTAATTTATGTTAATTTTAAAATTTTTGATGGGATAAATTAAAAATTTAAGTAACATAAAAGTTTGAATTAGTTGACAATTCAAAAAATCGGAATAAGGTCCCGTTTAGTTTCATTTTCATAGTTCCTTTTCTATTTTCTAATATTTCAAAAATGAAATATATCACTTTTTACTTATTTTTAACCAATATTATTTTCATTTTCATTTTCAAAACGTATTCTCTAATAATTTATATATTTTCTTTCAATAAAATATATATCTTTTATCTCTATTATATTATTTATATGTCTTTTATCTACAATTTATTAAAATAAATATAATTATTAGTTTCTGAATAATTTATTTAAATACAATCTTATTTTCAATTCATTTCTATTAACTAATTTTTTAAATTTTAGAAATAATGAAAATAAAAATTGAAAATGAAAATAAAAATAAAACCGGATGGGAGCTCTTTCGGAGAAGAATGTCGGATCCGGATCCCATGATCCGACACCCGAAAATCCCCCTCCTTTTTTCAATTCGCTCATATTTAATCATCAGGACGAAGAAATTTGATTACCAAGATCCAGCAGACATTTTCACTTTGCTTCACCAAAAAAAACCAATCTTGAAAAACAATGAGGGGAGGCGACGGTATCCTTGGCGTGAGAGACAACATCAGATCATCAGATTCAAGCATACTAAGAAACCGAACTCAGTTCTTGAAAAGGCGAGAAAAATGGCTAGTGATTCTCGGCGTAATACTCCATGCAGTTTACATGCTCAGCATTTTCGACATCTATTTCAAGACCCCGATTGTTCACGGCATGGAACCCGTCAAACCGCGCTTCTCCACGACCGCCAAACGCCTCGTACTGCTCGTTGGTAGCTGCTTGATTTGTTTTCTTTCAAATTGCATTCCACACTACATGTTTGATTAATTGACTCAAGAAGTGTATCACCTTTTGGTTGCAGCGGATGGCTTGAGGGCAGACAAGTTTTTTGAGCCCGATTCAGATGGGAATTACAGGGCGCCGTTTTTAAGGAGTGTGATTAGAGAGCGTGGTCGCTGGGGAGTGTCGCACGCGCGCCCTCCTACTGAATCTAGGCCTGGACATGTTGCTATTATTGCTGGCTTTTATGAAGATCCTAGTGCTGTTACTAAAGGTGGGTAATTTGGCAAGCATTTAAGTTGATGCTGGCTCCTGCTCAGGTTCCATTCTCTACTCAATGACGAATTCTTTGTTTTATACTTTTGTTGTCATCTTGATATGTAGATATAACTTGTTTGTTTGCTAATTTAGTTGGTGGATACTGTTTTATTTTAGGGTGGAAAGCAAATCCAGTTGAGTTTGATTCGGTGTTTAATAGGAGCCGGCATACATTTGCATTTGGCAGCCCAGATATCATTCCTATATTTTGTGGTGCTTTGCGGCATAGCACATGGAACTCTTATCCACATGAATATGAAGATTTTGCAACTGGTTTGTTCCTTTTTCTCTTAGCTCGATCCTGTGTGAGTTAGCGGATGATACTTTTGATTTTGTCTCTCTTGTTTATGCAGATGCTTCGTTTTTGGATGAATGGTCACTAGATCAATTCCGGAGCCTTTTGAACAGGTCTAATGAAGATGCAAACTTGAAGCAGCTTCTTCAACAAGATAATCTTGTTATATTTCTGCACTTGCTTGGCTGTGATTCGAACGGTCATGCTCATCGGCCCTATTCACCCATCTATCTCAATAACGTTAAGGTTGTTGATCATATTGCTGAAAGGGTTTATAATCTTGTTCAGAGTTACTTCAAGGACAATTCGACCGCATATGTTTTTACAGCTGATCATGGGATGAGTGACAAAGGTTGAGCTTGCCTACGTTTTAGTCATATTTTTCCAAATTCTTCAAATACTTTATTGCTATGTATTTGGGGCGTTAACTTGCTGATAGATATTGTTTATTGATAGGAAGCCACGGAGACGGACATCCCTCAAACACTGATACTCCCCTTGTTGTTTGGGGGGCAGGTGTTCGACACCCTGTGCCAATTTCGGAAAGCCATCATCATGATGATACTGTTCGCTTTGTTGATGAGCATGCGCATGACATGCCTACACCATCCAAGTGGGGTCTCGATGGCTTAGAGAGAGTGGATGTGAATCAAGCTGATATTGCACCTTTGATGGTCGTACAATTTGTTAAATAATGAAATTTTTTGTTTTCACCTGACTCTCATTTTGAATGTGTTCCTCTATATACTTAAATAATTTTCTATGAAACTTTGACAGTCAACTCTTCTAGGTTTGCCAAGCCCTGTTAACTCAGTTGGAAATTTGCCGCTTGGATTTCTTAATTTTAGCGAGGTAAGCTGACAATGGTAGTGTTCCACTGATAATTGCATTAAAGCTTGGGCCATGGTATTTGTCTTTTCGAATCAAAATTCAAGCTATGTGATAATGCATATTATTTATTTTCTTTTTGGAATAATTCGTTTTGTAATTTTGCCTTTCATCTGAGATTTCTATGTGGAGTGAAGAGGTGAAATAATGTGCCTATCAGGTGGAAGAAGCTGAGGCTGTGCTGGCTAATACGAAGCAAATTCTCAATCAATTTCTTCGGAAGTCACGTATCCTTCATGCTGAGGCACCATTTTGGTCGTGTAATGTAAATATTTTCCTAACTATCGTTTGAAACTTTGACTTCATTATTTGTGGGCAAGTTTATGAACTAATGTTATTCAGAAGCTTTTTTAACTAAGATTCATTTTTTATCTCAAACTTTGATCATCATATTTTATTGGGCTGTTTAAAGCTTGTGATTATTTTTTGCCCAAAAACGTTCCATCTGCGTAGCACCTACCGTGCTAACTAGTTCATTGTGGCCACCCCCATGCTCCCAGTCACATGCTGGGTGGGGAGGGGGGTGCCAACTTGGGCAAGGTGATTGATTGTGGTGCTGATTAAATCAAATCTAAATTTCTTAGTTTAATTATTTAAGTAGAACCTTTATTTTTTCCACACAAGTTTGTGGAGGATGCTTGGGATGAGATTGATTTTTTAGCAACAGTTTCCTTGACTATTTGATAAGAATTAAAGGAGTCACAGTCATTACGATTCAAGCCTTTCAAACCCTTGGCCAATTATATTTTGGCCCTGGATCAAATTGAGCATCTAATATCCATTAGGGACTATGAGGCTGCAAAGGAGCTATCTGAAAATCTTCGAAGCTTGGCACTGGAAGGGCTTCATTATTTTCAAACTTATGATTGGCATATGCTGATGACAGTAATTTCTCTTGGCTATCTAGGATGGATGACCTACCTAATAGTCCATGTGTTGCAAGCTTATACTGGATTACCTGAAAAAATTTTGAGAAAGGACCAATCAGTTTACCTGAAGATAAACACCGGGAAGGTAGTAAATCAAATTGAACTGGTGCCAAACTTTCTTCTGCTTCTGTACAATTACTTACTTTGTTGTCCTTGGACAGGTATACTTCTTTGGATGTCTCCTGATGGGATCAGTCTCTACTATATTGCTCGTTGAACATTCTCCTCCTCTCTATCATGCATATTTTGCAATGACAATATTTCTTTGGGTCCGAATCTGCTGTGAATATCAATTTCTAAAAGTACTATGGAGATTCATGCTTGGAAAAGAAATTAGTTACTTTGTAAAATTTGTGGCT
The DNA here is from genome assembly GCA_014898725.1 of Jacaranda copaia. Classification (NCBI taxonomy): domain Eukaryota; kingdom Viridiplantae; phylum Streptophyta; class Magnoliopsida; order Lamiales; family Bignoniaceae; genus Jacaranda; species Jacaranda copaia. Next base: position 50,206 of record JACGDI010000136.1, read on the forward strand.
ATTTTTATTATATCGGTGTTCGTCCTTGAAATCCTGGTGCGTTCAAATTCTGATATTAATACTTCAAGTATCCAGGATACCGTAAGCACTCTTAATCTCATTCTGAGGTGCCTCATCTTATTCTATGTTATGTAGGTGAGAAGCTTCATGGACAGGACAATCTATACTTGGAGTTTCTTGATTGTTGGTGTTATTGCTTCTCTATATCTTCTTTACTCAATACAATGGAACTCAGGAATACCGGTTTTTGTATGGCTTGCTTGTTGGTTTTTGTCCATTTTTACTTTGATGCCTGCGGAAATTCCAGACAATACTATACTAGTGTAAGTAGTGGTATTATTTTATTTTCAAGTGAATTGCTTCCCTCAATCTTACTGAAGTACCAATATATGATTAGACTGATGACTTTTCTGAAGTGCCTTCAAATATATTTCATTATCTTATAGAATTTTTCATGGTCTTAATGGGAAATAATAGCCTTTTCTAGCTTGTAAGCTGACTCAGCAAGCTAATTATGCTTAAGAATCTGCAGCAAATGTATATCCACTTAATTGCATGCTTATCATGGTCAGAAATTGAAGATTATTCACTTAGAGATCAACCTATGGCTGCTATACTAGGTAGAAGCTCCAGATATCCACTCAAAATGCAATTTGGAAAAGAGAGACCATGCTTGCCTTTTATTCTCTTTACCTGGAAATTTGATTGCAAGAATGTTAGGTTACTTCCCCAAAAAGATTTCCTAGTTACATATCGGTTCGTTGGTTAATTTGTGAACTAACTTTTATGTAATGCCTTTGTATACGGTGACAAATAACAAAGATTATATTCTTCTGACTTTATGATTTCCATATTTCCTTTTGTAGAGTTTTTAGCGGTTTTATGATTGTAATAATTGGAGTAGCAGCAAGATATCTGGATATGCATGCTGGAGATAGTAAGTATTGGTTTAGTCTGACCCACGAATTGAAGAATTTCAAATATGATCTGCTTTTCCTCTTGCAGGTATGTACATGATGCATCTATTCAATTTGCCTTTAGTAATTGTATCTACTGAATATCTAATTCAAAACTTTTGCTGCATTGTGATAGGTCCTGCTGGTTGCTTTTTCATCTGTTATGGTGTCTTTGTCAACATCTCATAGAACAGAAAAACAACAATTGCTTGCATTGCACCAAGTGATAAATTGGTCAATTGCTGGTATTATTTGGTCCTTCTGTCTTATTGGTGAATTTGATATTTTTTTCTTCATTTTACTATTTGATGTTTGAATTATATTGAAGCATAAAATCCTCGAATTGATTAGGATTTGTTTCGTATAATTGCACATTGTTGAATTTCCGTACTTATGAATATATCTGACATGTTCCATGTTCTGATGATAGCTATGCCTAGCAATCTTAATCTACCACTCAACAGTACATGATGAGGAACTTCATCCAGTGTTATATACATAGCTTATTTGATGCTGACATTAGAGTTAACTTTGGCTAGATGTAAAATTCCCATTTTATGTAATTTTTTCTATCTTGTGAAAATGACTGTTCTGCTTAACCCCATCCCACCCAGCCCCCACCCCCCGACGGCGAAAAAAAAAGGACATCCAATATTTCTCGTTGACAAGGTTAGTTTCATTGAAATGTGTTTCCCAAATTATGTTCTCAACCAAGAATATATCTGACTTTAAATGTTTATTCTTAGGCTGTGAGGAGTTATATTCCTTTTTCATATTTAACAGAAAGGAAGGAAAAAGAAGGAAACTTACCATCTAAACAAACAAAGGCTCACAAAAACTTATTTTCATCTTATGTTCTTGTCCTATGTTGGACTCGGCAAGACAGATTCCAATGCCCTTCCTTTGATATTACATCATTATGTTTGCAGATGGCTATTTCTTGAATTGATTCTCTATCTATTATCTACATTGTAAATTTAGATCCTATGGTGTACTTACTCATTAAATTAGTTGGGCTCCATGGGCTTGTTACTAGACATCGACTATGGAGATTGTGTACTCTTCGATTAATGGAGATTAATTGAAAGATTTATTGGTTTAAAGAAGTTTAAACCAATGTGAATATTTCAATATTCAAAATATCACAATTAGTTGTACGTCCATTTTCAATGAATGGATGTATTTAATAGGTCACATACAAAAGTCTAAAGGAAGTTCCAGTTGATGGGTGGAATTTTCTAAGGAGTTAGAAAATTCTTTTAGGCGGTTTTGGAGAAGAATTCAATTGATTGATTTTTTGTCATTTTAACTTGATTAATTTAATTGTTAAATTAATCAAAATAATTTAAGAAGTTAAATTAGACCAATTAAATTAACCTTAATTTAATTGGTGCCATATGACAATTAATTAATCAAGTTAACTTAAATAGTTAAATTGGTTCCTTTTAATTTAATGAGTTAAGTTAATTGATTTAAAGAGTTAAGTCAAACTAATTAATTAATTTAAAGAGTTAATTTAATTAAAATAAAATTTTGATTTTTGGAAGAAAATTCGAATGAAGGAGTTCATTTGAGATTAATTTAAAATTAATTTGCATTACATTTCATGAGATGAAATGAAGACGCAAATTAAATTCAAATGCATGTGAAGTTCACATGCAAATTGGTTAGCAAGTTGGTAAGTTAATTGTTAAGTTGGCCAACTAATTATGGAAGGTGTAGTGCCAATTTATGTCACACCGTTTTCTTTATAAATTAGAGATAGCGGGCCATGGAATGGTGCTACAACTAAGATTCCCAATTTCCCTCTAAAAGTGTGATTTTTCATGTGTTGAAGTTTTACACTCTCTAAACTCTCTTCCTCTCCAATTCTCTCATAACTGCCCCCTCCCTCACTTTCATCCTCTCATTATGTAGTAGATTTGAGGCTAATTAGGGCTATCAATGGGTGTGTGGATTATTATATTAGAGGTCTAACACTTGAAGGATTTGGTGCTCTTTGGTGATCCATTGTTGTCTAGTAACTTTCGTGGTAGATTTGAAGGACTTTGGATGATTTGATTGGTGTGAAATTTTTACAGCATATTTCTTGGTGAGTTGAGGTGCTCTTTGTAAATTTCAAGCAATTTTGGAGCTGTGGAAGGCGGTCATCCGTTGATGACTTTCTGTTGTGCGTGATTACTCCTTTGAAGAGTTCATTGGAGTGTTTTTTCCCTACCTTTGGATTTAACATTCAAGATAATTTTTCAGGATCTAAATCCTTATTAAAATGTATGATTAGATCCTTGAAATGGAGTAGATAAGTTATATTTTGCATTTTTTTATAGTTTTATATTTTGGATCCTTAGTTTACACCTACATTCAAGTGCTCCCTAAGCAGCCTCAACTTTGGTAGATAATGAGAGGATAAAGGTGAGGGAGGGGGGCGTTATGAGGGAATTGGAGAAGAAGCATAATTGTAATAGGCGCATGCTATAGCGTGAGGTGTTGCCCTTGCTCCTTGTAGCACCTTGCGCTGCGAAGATCAATGAGGCGCGCGCTTAGGCGTGCTATAGCCTAAAGGGCAGCACACGCTTTCTGGGCTTTAGGGCTAGGGCTTTAGGCAGTCAGTTTTTAACTTAAAAGCTATGGCTTTTTGGATGAATTCTTATTATAGAAACTACAAAGTTACACACAATTCCAACAAGTGAAAATACTCTCAAGCTCCAGCCACCCCCCGCTGTCGCAAACGTCACCGCCGGCTGCCACCCCTACAGCTGCCGACCACTAGGCAGCAGGTCATTTTTTTCCCCGCTTTTTTCCTATGGTTTTTAGTTTCTTATTCTTATCTCCTCTTCCATGTTTTTTCTTTTTCTTCTAATCTTCTTCAACTATTTTATCCTGTTATGTTTCCAGTTTCTTATTCTCGTCTCTTTTTCTCTTTTTCTTCTACCTTTTTCCCTTTTTCTTCTTCAACCATTCTCTTCTCTTCCTATTTTCTTTTTCATTTTTCTTTTATAAATTAATGCTGAAAATTTCATTTTTATTTTCTTCTTTTTTATTTTCTATGTGCTGTTTGTTTTTTTTTAATTGTTTATATGCTGAATTTGTTAAAATATGTGCTGAATATGCTGAAATATTGTTTGAATTTATTGAAACTACCTAAGATATATTGAAAATATGTTAAATATAGCAAAATACTATTGAACATATGTTGAAATGTGAAGAATAAGTGCTTAAAGTTCTTCAATTTTCAGCAGGTATAATGGCAACAAATGTGAAGAACATATGTTGCGCTTTATTGCAACAAAGCATGCATTTCGCACTTCGCCATACGCTATAGCCCCAAGAGACCTTTGTGCTCTTAACAACTATGAGAGGAAGAGAGTTTGGAGAGTGTGAAACTTCAACACACGAAAGATTACACTTTTGGAGGAAAAATGGGAATCTTGAGTGTGGAACCATCATATGGCCGGCTATCTTTAATTTATAGAGAGGATGGTGTAATACAAGTTGACACCACACCTTCTATAGTTAGTTGACCAACTTGACAACTAACTTATCAACTTGCCAACCAATTTGCATGTGAATTTACATGCATTTGAATTTAATTTGCATTTTCATTTCATATTATGAAATGTAGTGCAAATTAATTCTAAATTAATCTAAAATGAACTCCATTTAAACTTTCCTTCAAAACCACATTCTCATTTTAATTAAATTAACTCTTTAATTTAATTAATCAGTTTGATATAACTCTTTAAGTCAATTAACTTAATTTTTTAAGTTAAAATGTGTTAACGTAACTATTTAAATTAACTTGACTAATTAATTGTCACCAGGTTTGTGTGTGATCCATTAGATTTATCCATTTATTGGACATGGGCTCACAACTAATTGTGATATTTTGAATATTAAAATATTCATATTAGTTTAAACTTCTTCAAACCAATAACTCTTTCTATTAATCTCCATTAGTCGAAAAGTGTACAATCTCTTTGGTTTATGTTTATCAACAAGTCCATTGAGCCCAACCAATTTGATGAAATGAATATGCCCTGATGAACCATTCTAGCGCTATGCTTGCCATACAAATACAGTCTTTCTATCTCCTATTTCCCGAAAGAGACCTAGTGCAAGATATATGTTGACTCTTCAATAACCTCGATAACTATGTTTCTAATTTCAATGTTCAATTGCTCTTTACGACTTCATCTTTGGAAAACTCCTTTTCCAAATTGTTATTTTACTTTGCGTAAGGATTTCTAGGAATCGATTATTATAGAATACATAAGAGATGTATTCACCCTTCACAACGACGAGGAAATGAATCTCATCTTGGACCTCACAAACTTCATGTCTAAGTGGTTCATACCCAATCTCAACCTAGATGACCTGCTACGTGGTCGATGAATAGTCAAAGTATGAGAACATAGACACAAAGGTTACTATGGTTTCTCAAATCAAATGACTAATTATATCCACTAGTGTAAGTTTGCCACTTCGGTTATCTAGTGGATTCTTCAGGCGGGTTTTTAGTGAATTTGTTTTCTAATAAGCATCTACTAAAATGCACCCATGTCTAACATGGATTACTTATGAAATGGAGCAATATCCAACTCCTTTGATTTATGCATCGTTAGTGTAAGTCTATCTGAATCTTAGAGCCACATTTCATAAGATCTATGACTTGAAATATTTAAAATTACGATCATGTAAGATTTATTTTATGATCACCACTTAGTGCGTGACCAAGTTCCATGGCCATGTGTGATTTGGAGGTTTCAACCAAATGTCAGTAAAGTAAAATAACTATAAAATGAAAATGACCATTTTATATGAATATCATTCAATTAAAATTGTATTACAAATGAAATAGTTTACATGCCAATTTAATTGGCTGGGGGGCACTATTCCGACAATCTCCAACTTGCCATAAAACCAATTTCCCATAGCCTTAAGACCCATCTTTTCAGGATGTCCTTCGAAGACTTTTTACATTTAGGGGTTTAGATAGTAGTTCTGTTATATTCTCTTTTGAGGCAACTGTATCTACTCAGTTGTTGCCTCTATCAATTGAAAAAGTTGGAAGGTGGAAGTTCTATGCATGTTTTGAGTTTCAAGAAATTAAATTCTCATTCACGGTACAAGTTACAGCTTAAATTTGCACTGACAGAATTTTATTTTGTTGTCTCATCTGTAGGTGTGGCAATGGTTCTCCCACTTTTTTCAGCAACTGGCCTCTTGTCTAGGCTCACTTCCATATATCTTGGCTTTGCCCCTGCATTCCTCTTGCTTTCAATAGGGTAATTGTCATACCTGAACTGACGAGTTGGAACAGAATAGAGATTCTTGTGGACATAAAAACTTGTATTTGCTTTCATGTGACCTCTCTTACTCATGGAAACCCATGCAGATATGAAGCCATATTCTACGGTGCTCTTGCTCTTGCGCTTGTGGCATGGATACTTTTTGAAAATGCTTTTCTCTATATAAGTAAGACGAACAAATATTCAAGTTCTATCAATGCTATGGAGGATAAACTTGTTTTGGTATCTGACGATCGATGCTTGCAGATATCTGATATGCGAATTCCATTAGCTTTTGTGAGTAATAACCATTCAGCATTTAATGTAGCCTTGATTAAATTGGAAAAAGAAATATCTTTTCCCCACTCCCATTCATGGGGATATCTTGGTTACTTCAATAAATTTAGTTACTATTGGTGCTTCCATGCACCAAACTTTATTGCTCACAAACTGTGTTCACGAATATTATAGGGTTTAGATTATTATCATTCATGAAATCTTTCCCCTCGATAAACTTCAGAATTTTTAACAGTTCATTAACTGTACTCAAGTGCTCCAAATATTATACTCTCTGCAGATGGTCTTCTTCAACATTGCATTCTTTGGAACTGGTAACTTTGCAAGTATTGCGAGTTTTGAGATCTCATCTGTTTATCGATTCATCACAATCTTCAGTGTGAGTACAAACTAAATATCCATAATCTTTGAAAGTTTTGTCTTTGGTACCAACTTCAAATTATTTGCTTGGTTGCAGCCGTTTCTGATGGCAGCCCTTCTTATATTCAAATTATTGATACCATTTGTGCTCGTCATGTAAGTATAGCTATTTCAGCTCCTGATTAGTAATTTTCCCTGCTCAGAAAGATGATTCATAATATAAGTTGCTTCCAAAATCAAATGCAGATGCACGTTTACTGCAATTACCAAATTGATCAGAGTCCCACTGTTGGGATGCTATTTTCTTGTCATAATTTGTTCAGATGTCATGACCATTCACTTCTTCTTCCTGGTATTCTCTTTCATCTTTAAACTGACTTCTTGGTTCTTACTTAATATCATCACACACACACACACACACACAAAGCAAACAAACACAGTCAGAGGTCCCCAGGAATCATTCTCAGTCTCCAATTGTGGGTTCTTTCTTGAATTTACTTATTCTCCAGAAGACCGGACAGAACCCTAACATCGACTAATGTTGTTACGAGTCACAGGTCAAAAATACGGGAAGCTGGATGGAAATCGGCAACAGCATTAGCCATTTTGGAATCATGAGCGCACAAGTTGTGTTTGTTCTCTTGCTCTTTGCTCTCACAAGTATATACACCAAAGACATCCAAGCTAGAACCGCCAAGCACCTTTCTCATAAACAGATGTGATTTGGATTCGAGTCCCATTGTTATCTGGTTATGTAATTTTGCCTCCCCATTGTTTTTCCTTGGGGAAGATTTTGTAGATGTTGAGTTACACATTTTTGTGGCGAGACTTCTTATTGGAAAGCCGGGCATCTTATTTACATATATTATCTGAACTAATGTCATCTTATTTTACAATCTTTTATTCTTATGTATTCTATACCTTGAACTCTAACCATTGACCTAGGGTTGTTTTTTTCTTTTTCTTTTTCTCTTTTAATAATTTATACAGACGCACATCAGAGGTCCAGTAGGTTCAAGTTCCTAACATTACACTGTATTTATAAAATATGTCAGTGAACCAAGGATTATCTAAGAATTTTATCTTCATACCTATTTTTATATTTTTGTAAAATTTTTAGAAATACTCTACACTTTGGCCCGGTTTAGATCTTTTATTCTAATATATGTTTTATTTTTTATTACATTGTATGAATATATGATATGTGTATTAAATATTTTTTTATGAAAATAATTAATTAACAACCAAGTACATTAAGTACATATATATTATATTAGAATAGGAGATAAAATACGAAATGAAATAGAGGATTCAAAGTGACTTTGGCCCTGTTGTTTATGATTGGGGTCGGTGTTTATTTCTAGAATGTACTCTCCTAAAGTAGGTAACAATGAGTTCTTCGTAATATTCTGTCTTCGTGCCTTTAAAGGGCTTGCAAAGGCATCAATCATGGTTTCACAAAAATAAATATCCATCATTTTTTGAAATGGGAATTATTCCCACTCAATAGCATCAACCTCTTCGCTCTAAATATGGCTAAAAAACCACCATAAAGGTTGATATTATGAACATCCAAGAAAAAGAAGCATTTTATTTAATCTGAAACAATAATTTTTTGCAGAGATTGCAATAGTTGCTTATATTATAGTATTAATTTGTTAAACTATTTTGTTGCTAATACTCTTTTGTATATACTGACAAAAAAAGTACCCTTATGTATATGTCTATCTATTCCTTTCGTGTCTTTTTTTTTTTAAAGAAGAGGACAACCAGCGTAACAATCCTCCCTCGATGTAGCAATGAGAGTTTCTATTGTTGTAAAATGTTTGATTGGAGCTATAATTATTGTTAAAGAGCAAGTTCGCTGTCATAACTCCATCGAAGTACTAGTCATATGATTGATTCATGAAGTACTGCTGCAAACAGATTTGATCCCTATCCGTTGCGTTTGAACACAGGTACAAATAGAATATACACAATGATATGCCAAGAAAAGGAATTCTGCAGTGTCTTTTTCCGAACTGCATACGAGCTGTTAGCTAAAGGGAGAGCTATTTTCCATTGCAAATGTACAAGCAGAGGGACCCGCCTGCACATGCCATGGAGACAGCTGAATACACTTATCTGCACAGCTCTTTTTCAACAAAAACTACAATTTTTTTTGGCCTCACCGACGTCTCTGCGTTGTGAGAATTAAAGATTAGAAGGTGCCGTGTCGAAATGTTATGCTTTCATTTAAATCTATTTCCCTCTACAGAGTTAAGGAGGACAGTTTACATTTTCTATTCTACTTTATGAATATACAATATGTATATTAAATATTTTTTTATAAAAATAATTAATTAAAAATTAAATACACTTGACATAAATATAATAAATTGGAATAGAATATAAAATAGAGGATTGTTTGCATAAGAAGGATCAAACTTTTAAATAAATGTAATCCATAAATATTAGCTAGGCCAACATTATCTAAGCCCTCCCTTGATTCCTCATGTGGTTTAGGGATACAAATGAGCTAAGTCGAACTTTGTCTATTTTTTCAGGTTCGAGCACTTGTTCGGGCTCAACTCAACTCGACTCGATTCATTAGGTTTGAACTCATAATCAATGTATAGGCTTGAGTTCGGCTAAGGTTTGAACTCGAAAAGTTAAATTATTTTATAATTTTTTTTTAAATTAGTATATTTTATTATATATTTTTTTATAAAATTAATTATAGGCTTGAGATCGATCTCGAAAAGTTAAATAATTTTATAAATAAAAAATATAGGTTCGCAAGCTTGCGAACAAGAATTGTTTGACTCAAACTCAACACTTTTTGAGTTAACTCAGTTCGTTTGCATCCCTAATGTGGATGCTAGTAAAATCTCTAAACTACCCTTTAAAATGCATAAAATTTTAAAATAAACCAAAGATCCATATATTTTTCGTCAAAATTAGATTCGCCTAATTCAATTCAAGGATTCGAGTGATGTAAGCTGTTGAACTTGAATGAACTTAAAAAAAAAAAAAGAAGAAGAAGATTGCTTTAAATTATATCATATTAATCTATCTCTGCTTAATAAATGACATTCATCCATAAATAAATGGGCTCATTTTTAAGTATGCAATTTGAATCATTTATATTTTCTCACATTGGTCATTAATTTGAATGTTGAAAAATTTTTATTGGTATTTTTTAACTATGTTAATTTTTTGTTTTCTTCCTTTATTTCAGAATGTAACTGAATCAGAATTTTAAAATATTTTTGAAGGAAACAATCACTGTCAAACTCATATCAATTCCTAAATCACATCATATATCAATTTTTCAAGAACAAAAATTAAAGAGCCAAAAAACCCTCACTTGATGTAATCAGTATTCAAAAAATCATATCATTCATTGAATTAAAAAAATTATTAGTTAATAATTCATTGGTTCAATCGTAATTAAACCGTGACGTCATAATTGTACAATATATTTATATTATATGTATTACCTAAAAATTAATAAAATATCAAAATATAAAATAAAAATAATTTAAATGATATTGTTTAATATCACAATCTAAATTTTTGAATATCTCAAGTCTAAAATTTAAACATATCAATAATTTAACAATATCAGAGCCACCCCTCATCGTCTTCTCCATCCTCATCAAGATTTTCATGGACTTGGTTGCTACTTCCAACACTACTTGGTTCCTAGGGTGTACCTTGACCTTTAAATTTATTACTTAGGTAAACAAATTTAAAAAAAATAATTTTATTAATAAATAAATAAATAAATAAAAAATCACTCCAATTCAATTGAATCGTAAATGGTTCATCAATTGGATCAATCATTCTGAATAATTTTTAAAAAAAAATCAATTTATCGGTCAATCACTAATTCAATTGATCGGATCGATTAATCCTATTCGATTGGATGGAATATGGAAGTGCACCCTGATGTGATGCTAGAAATTAGAACCAATGAAAGACCATTGTAAGGATAAATATTTGTGCATCTGATGCCTGAAACCCCACAAAGTAAAGTATAATTATTTTGTCAGCTGTCAAGTGTAGTATTTATGCAGCTGTTTTCTTAATTATATTGTATTAAGGTGGTGCTTGGTGATGATAGATCATGTGATTAGGACAGAACCTGCGGCGGAGACAACGTTCAGCATTTTTATTAAATTCTACTCAAAATCTTCACTTATCCCCATTCCCCCCGCTTAGAGTTAACACCCTTTGATTATCAACTTTCTCACATCCCTAAATTCCCATTTTTCACTGGAAAAAAAAGTTATAAGTTGAAAATAATAATTAAAAATTTTAAATATGTAATTATTTAAAAAATAAATTTATTTTTTTAAAATTTAATAAAATAGTAATTATATGTAGATGTTTATGTTTATTTTATTTAATTTTTTTAATTGTATTGAATATTTAATCTATAAAAATTTATTTTTACTTATTTTTAAATTATGAAACAAATAATTACTTAAATTAATATTAACTGTTATATTTTTTATTTATAATTAACTAATTGTAAAATAATAATTTTTAAAGAATGTGTTTACATATAAATGAGAATTAAAATTTTTTCAAATAATATTTTTTTATATTATCAAAAATTTTATTTTTATTATATAATATTAAAATATTATATATTTATAAAATTAAATATAATTATTACGTTATATTAATTGAAGCAAGAGTTAAATCAATCGAATTAGTAAAATTTGTTAACTGATTATATTGTTGGTTTTCCCTCGGATCCGATTTTAAAAACATTTGTTAAATCGTAAGTGAGCCAACCTCACTCACAGGCCCCCAAATTATGAACGAAAACAAATAAAGCCACCGACTCGCCACGTAGCCTGGTCCAACGAGACGTGGCCCCCACGTCCAGCGCACACACCCCGTGATTGGTGCAAGAGAGAGTGGGGCGGATTGCACTTGCTAAATTCCACTGAACCGACCGGCAAAGCCCTCTCTTCCTCGCCTCCTTCTCTCTCTTCTCATCTTCCACCAACATAAAAACTAAGCTAAGAGAAAGCTGAGAGAAGGCATTAATGGCCGTTCCGCCGACGCTTCTACTGCTAACACTCACCGCACTCCTCCTCAGCCCCACAGCACATGCGCAGGGGCGGCAGCGCCAGCCACTCCTAACCACCGCCTACTACCGCAAATCATGCCCTCGATTTGAGCAGATCGTGCAGGACGCCACCACTAACAAGCAGATCTCATCTCCCACCACCGCAGCCGGCTCCCTCCGTCTATTCTTTCACGACTGCTTCGTCGGCGGCTGCGACGCCTCCGTCCTCGTCTCCTCCACGCGCTTCAACAAAGCAGAGCGGGACGCCGACATTAACCTCTCCCTCCCCGGAGATGGATTCGACATCGTCGTACGCGTCAAGACAGCCCTGGAGCTCACCTGCCCCGGCGTCGTTTCGTGCGCCGACATCCTCGCCGTCGCCACTCGCAATCTCGTCGTGATGATGGGCGGCCCATATTACACCGTCAAGTTAGGCCGCAAAGATTCTCTAACTTCACGGGCTTCCGACGTGGAAGGCAATCTCCCGCGGCCCACAATGTCGATGAATCAAATGATTCAAATCTTCAACTCCAAAGGATTTTCCGTTCAAGAAATGGTGGCTTTAACCGGAGCCCACACCATCGGTTTTTCACACTGCAAAGAATTCAGCTCCATTCTGTACAATTACAGCAGAACCTCCGAATCCGACCCGGCATACTACCCTGAATTCGCCAAGTCACTGAGAAGTGCCTGCGCAGATTACCAGAAAAACCCAACATTATCAGTGTTTAACGATGTAATGACTCCGAATAAATTCGACAACATGTATTACAGCAACGTGCGAAAGGGATTAGGGCTTCTCTCCTCGGATCACGCCTTGAGCTCGGATCCGAGAACCAAAGGCTACGTGGAGCTCTACTCCCAGAACCAGAATGCATTTTTTGAGGCATTTGCGAGGGCAATGGAGAAGCTAAGTGTTTATGGCGTCAAGACAGGAAGGGGAGGAGAAGTTAGGCGCAGGTGTGATGCCTTTAACAATTGAAAATTAAAGATGTTTTTCCCTTAAATCTGCGTTGTTTCGATTCTTTTTTCTTGCTATCATATAATTATTGTTGTGGGGAGATGATGATAACTTTATATATGTGTATGTATACGGAATTCTTCAAGAAATTTAAGATGATATTGAGTTTATTACAGTTGTTTTCCTTTTTAGGATTTTAAGCGAGAAAGGAGGGAAAGCTGTCTGTTCAGCGTTTGGATTTTCTAGTCTTGATGCTTTTGACTCATATGAATTCTTTATTTTAGGTAATTAAATATTTACCCTTTTTTTTTTCGCAAAAAGTATTTTGAGAACATTTTTTATTTTTTCATTATTTTATATCTAATTTGTTTAGTACAAAATTTTAGATAAATATTGAAAACATTTTGGTGGTAGTTTCCTCTTCATTGTTTCAATGTGGACCCTCGATATCCATGTTTTTTAATTTTTTGTCTTAATATTATGGCTGCCCACATAATGTTTTATTAGTAAGGGCTGTTTGGTTTCATTTTCATTTTCAATTTCAGTTTCCAGCATTTTCAAATTTGTGAAAATTAGTTATGTGATGTGATGTGAAAATAAAAATATGTTTAAATGAAATGTTGAAAATGTAATAATTATATTGATTTTAATAAGTTGTAGGTGGAGAGAGGTAACAATAATGATAATAGAGTAAGGAGATATATATGTTATTGAAGAATGTATTTTTAAAATGAAAATAAAAATGAAAATGAGGTTAGGTAAAAATGTGTAAAAGTGATGTGTTTTATTTTTAAAATAGTAGAAAATATAAAAATGAGGATTGGAAATGAAACCAAACACCCTGTAAATCTCCTACCTTTTAATCAAATTCATGGTAATTAACAAAGAAATAAATGATTAATAATTGAACTAAAACATAGTTGCCTTATTTTTTACAAAACTAATTTATCAAGTTTGTAATTTCAATTATGTGAAATTATATCAAATGTGATAAAAGGCAAACAATAAAGAAGTTATTATATAGAATTGTGCAGTTGTGGATACATAAATGTAACTTATCATATTACTAGAAAATCAACAAATGCATTATTACAAGGAAAGAATTTTGAAATAAAAAAAAATAATCCGGTGATGAACTCAGGTTGTTCAAAATATATTCTCCGTATTTTATAGATATATCTCATCGTTAATTTAATGTTCCGAAATTGTTTGGCTTATCAACCCTATTTGTACGTACATTGAATTAATTGCATGGTTTGAGTATTAATTCATGGTTTGAGTTTTGTCTGTTGCTAATGCAATTTCTAGATTGCCAACTCATTGTGCAACTTATACGAGGACCTGTTTGGTTTTATTTTTTAAAGTATATTTTTATATATGTTTTTTTAATATTTTAAAAATAAAACATACTATTTTTTACATATTTTTGTCTTATATTATTTTTATTTTTATTTTTCAAATATATTTTTTAATAATATATATATATATATATCTTTTTTCAATAATCTACATATATCTTTCTCTCTATTTTATTATTTTCATCTTTTTTCACGTACAATCTATTAAAATTAATATAATAATTATTTTTTAATAATTTATTTAAATATAATTTTATTTTTAATTTATTTTTATTAATTAATTTTTTAAATTTTAGAAACAATGAAAATAAAAAATAAAAATGAAAATAAAACCAAATGGGCCCCTTTTCACGCGTCGAGCCATTATGTGCATGTTAAGTTAGGTGACGTGATAAAAATTGAATAATTAATGTGCAGTGACTTTAAGCTCTCTCTTTACGTTTTTTATAAAAAAATCTTGAACAATTAATGTGTAGTGAATTTATGCACTCTATAATTTTTCAAAAAAAAAAAATCGAATAATTCTAAAAATAAGGCTTTGTTTCAATGTGAATTGAAGCATTCTCTCAAAATTTTTTAGAAGAATGGATTTTGGAAAATGAAGTTGAGGAATGTGATGATTGTTTGTTTGTATTTTGAAAGTAAGTAGATAATGAATTGAAAGAAAGTTGTTTGTTTGCTTGCTTGTGCTTCGGAGGGAACAAAATAACATTAATGACTTTTTTATTAGATTTGTGAGGTGGAATAAGTATTTTAAAATTATTTATATATGTGTATATATATTGTATGAATAATAGTGTGTGTATTATTTGTAATGATGAGACAATTGATTGAAATTTTAGAAAATGTGTTTGGAATGTAAATAGTAAGAATTTTTTGGGGATAAATTTTATTTTTTGAGAGTGGAGTTGGAGAATATGTATTGTTTATTTGTTTAAATTTTGGAGCTTAAAAAATATATTAAAAGTTTGTAAACAAACAAATTCTAAACGATTGAGAAGCGTGCCCATTGTTACAATGCCAAATCGCCAGGCGTATAACAGAATCAGTTGGGGTATTTGAATGCTTTCCTTGAATGCAATCTGAGTCAATTTTTGGTCTATCTATTGGAAAAGAAAAGAAGAAGAAAATGTTTCGTAAAATATGGAAGAATGAACTACCTTGTTTTATTTTTTTTATGATTTGCCTTGCTTTTCTACTCCAAGTGGTTATTTAGTGGTGCCTATTTATTAAATAAATATCTTGATTCTTATAGATCCCTAACTAAGTCATGATTAGAAGGTAATGTTTGTTTGTGTGATTTTAACACGGATTTTGTGAAAATAAATATTGAAAGTGATATTGGAGAATGTAAAAGTTGTGTTGGGAAATGTAATGAATTTTTTTGCTATGTTTTGGGGATTAATTAAAAATTAATTTTAGAGAGTTTTAGTATGTTTGTTTATGTTTTGGAGATTTAGAATTGATGATGCTAAAGTTTGAGAGCTGGAGCATTGGGTCCAAACTTACTTTAGTTGACTAGAAAGTTGGTTGAAAATGAATGTGGTGATGAGAGTGAGTTGAGTCCTGCAACCAAGCAACATACCTGAGGCTAGTCGAGGAGGCCCTCGGCTAAAGCACTCTGACACTCAAATCAGTATAATCAACTAGAATTTATAGTGGTAGAGCGAGAGCTAAAGTTATAGTGAATGTATCTCATGGCATAGTTGCAATGAGATATTTATAGTCCTAGGTGGGAGATCAAAATGTCCATGGTATTCTTGCTCTTGCAGGGGGACCTTTGTCCTTACATGAGGATTTTTAGGTATTTTCCTTATCTGGAACCCTCTTTCCAGGTGGCGCCCCCCCTATCCTACTGGGATATGGTGGAGATCTCCGCATTTAATGCCAAGGTAAGCTGCTTGTCAATATATTTAATGTGGCAAAATGGTGGTTGAATACATTTAATGTGATAGCGACTGGTAGCGAGAGATAGCGAGAGAAGCCTTCTTGTCTCGTAGGTCAACCTATTTTGGTCGAGATGTCTCCTCAGCCGTGGGTCTCTCCTCCCACTCTAGTCGAATACACAACCTTTTTGGGTTGACTTATTTTGGTTGAGAAGTCTCCTCGGCTATAGGTCTTTCCACCCACTTTGGTCGAATGCACGACTTTTTCTGGTCGAGATGATTCTCTAGTAGTGAGCCTTTTGATCATAGCCTGGTTAAATGCATGACCTCTTCGAGTCGACCTATTCTAGTTGAGTTATCTCCCTAGTTGTGGGTCTCTCTGTTTACTCTGGTTGAATGCATGACTTCTTTAAGTTGACCTATTCTAGTCAAGCAGTCTCCCTGGCTGTGGTTTTCTCTGTCCACTCTGGTCGAATGCATGACTTCTTCTAGTCAACCTATTCTGGTTGAGAAGTCTCCCTAGCTGTGGGTCTTCTCCCACTTTGGTTGAACTTTTCAAGTTGATCGAATAAAGATCGATAGCCTTTATTGGTTGACTAACTCAGTGTATTCTTGGATCTGGGATGGTTCTATTGGGCCGATTGGGCTCATTTTACTTCCCCATATCAAGAATGAAAGTAAAATTGAGTGATTTTTTATTATTAAAATAATAATAAAATATATATGATATATACATATATAATATGTATATATATTGAAAAATGAAGAAATTTTAGAAATAATGAAATATAGAAGAATATCTCTCTAAAAAAAGTCTAGAAGAAGATATTTTTAATTTTTTTTAAAATATTTGAAAGAGAAAATAAATATATATTTAATTAAATCTTAACTAGCAATTAGAGAATGCTATTGCTCAAAATCAAATGTTGTAGAAAATTGTCAGGAGCCAAGAACGAATTGAGGCCAAGATGGATAATCAGTTGGCAGGATTAATGTAGACTTTAAAACAAAAAATTGAATCCATCCATAATGATATTTTGGGTCTCCTTCAACAGTCTCAACCTTTTTCCCACAAGGAACAGGAGATCAAATCCCTCAAGACCCAACTTAAATCTCTTGAGGAACAGTATCAAAGAGATTCTATATGGAGTAGACCAAAACCTTCTTCTACATTTCCAGTGGTGTCGCAACCTCTTCATGGCTTGGAAAATTTTAAAAAAATATTTGGGGAATCTTCTCCGTTCTTCACACCAGAAGAATACAAGCAAAAACACTGATCACCAGTTGTTGCAAAACCACCAGAAGAAAAGGAAACTGGTCCTGTCACTTCAAAGTTGGGTTCTCATCAATTCATGCTACAAGGTCCTTCCACTATTAATCTATTAACAGATTTTCTCAAAAAAGCTGCTGATTTTGAGAAAAATAAACCCGATACACCTTGGCCAGCCATTTTATCAATATCTCTAGAAAATGTTAGCGATCTCAGCGATTTAGAAGATCTGTCAGAGGATATGCCATATCTTTATATAAATCAACCCTCTCAGACTCCTGAAGAACCAGTCATTAAAGACGAACCTAAAACCAGTCAACAAGGAGAACAAAGACACATGGAATCACACATCTAAGAACCTGATGATAGTTATAGTAATACAACATCAAGATCTATCTTTACGTTTGATGATATTCCACCTTCACAATAGCAACAACGTATACATGAGATGATGTCTTGGTGCGTCACTGAACTTCAAAGACCAAATGCTACACTCACAGGAGTGATTAATGGCTTTACAGCAAGGCTAACTTGTTCCCTAAAAAAATGGTGGTATGCCTTAGGAGAGTACAGACAGATCTAAGGTAGAAACTCGCCAAATATAGAAACTTTTATGAACTATATCTATGTTGAGTTTCTTGGTCAATATTAGAACTATGTTGATGTGGCCAGAGAGGAGTTTTTCAAAATGAGGTGCTGTTCATTCAAAAGAAAGGATTTGGAGAAACTTTTCCAAAAAATGTTACAAAGGTTTTATATTCTTGATGGGATGGACAATCCAAATCTTAAGTAAGCTTATTTGAATTCTACTCCTGAGTCTCTTGGTCAAGAAGCTTTAAAATTAATTGAGCTTCGAGGGAAAACTCTTGCAGAAACTTCCTTGGGAGAAGTCTATCAATTTGTGTTCAAAGCTCTTGACAGGTTATGTAATAATTGAAAATTCTTTAAAGAATTTCTGGAGACAAGAAAGAAATTCTCTAAGGAGTGTGATTGGAAAAATTTGCAAATCAAGTGTAAATCAAAAAAGTGCCATTGTCCGACAAAGTCCTACAAGCATCATAGGAGATCAAGAAAGCACAATCAGCAGTAGATGTCCAAGAAAAGAAGGCGTTTCTTTCGGAAAAAGTTCACAAAAAATAAAAGAGATAGATGCCATATTTATCATAAGCGAGGACACTGGGCGAAATCTTCTCTGAACAAAAGAAGGAATAAGATTCTCAAAGAGATTTTTCAGTTCACATAGTGCGATCTTGAGCAAGACGATCTAGAGTCTATCTTCTCTAAGGAAGCAGAGCCTTCCAAACAAACTCTGTTCGCTCTTGATGAAATTTTTGATGATGATTCAGATTCTGGTGCAGAAAGTACTGAAGAAATGTTTTCAATTTTTAGGATCAAGATGATCGGATTGGCTTTTGCTGTACCATTTGTTAAGGTATAAATTATTCCTCAAACATTTGATAATCCAATAACTGTTGTTGGACTACTTGATACAGGAGCTTCTAGTTCTATTCTCAATCCAAACAAACTTCCTGCCTCTTTCTGGAAAAAACATCATGAAGTTTTTCATGTTGCTAATAGTGATACAATGTCTATTGGTTTAATTAGCAAGCCTGTTAAAATTCAATTTTTTTCTAAATTATCTTTAACCCACAAATTTCTTGGTTCAACCTTACCCGGGACATATATTATTATTGGGTTTGATATTATTAAATAGCTATGGGAGAAAAAAGTTGCTCCAAAACCTGAAGGTTTTCGTTTTAAATCCTATTTTCTTCCCTATATCAAGCCACATTATAATATTACTTCCCCTGTTGGTACCATTTCTGAAATTCAAGTCAATCTAGTTAGAGATTATTGTGCAAAATCTCATTCAAACTTTCTTCATAAATGCACAAGCCCTCTTTGGAAAAATCCAGAGTTTTTTGTATAGTTGCCCTTCAAGAAGGATATAAATGTTAATCCTACAAAAGCAAGTCACCCAGGAATGCCACCTGAACAGATGGAGTTGGCTTTCAAAGAATTAGCCCAGTTACAAGATGAAGGTCTTATTGAGTCCACAAACTCTCCATGGACTAGTCAAACATTCTATGTTAACAAAAGGTCAAAACAAGCTAGAGGAAAGATGAAACTTGTAATCAACTACAAGCCTCTTAATTACTTCCTCGCATATGAGAAGTTTCCTCTCCAAACCAGAAATTATTTATTTTCTAATTTGACCAAAGTCAACGTGTTTTCAAAGTTTGATCTAAAAGTAGGATTTTGGCAAATTAGTGTACATCCTGATGACAGATATAAAACAGCCTTTTGTATTTCAAATGCTCATTTCCAGTGGACTGTTCTTCCATTTGGTCTAAAAATAGCTCCTTCATTATTTCAAAAAGCAATGGTTAAAATCTTTGAATTCTTGTTTCCAAATGTTTTGATTTATATTGATGATATTCTCCTATTTTCTGAAGATATGAAAATACATTCTTATCTTTTTCATCATTTTGGAGAATTGGTTCGAAGATACAGGATCATGCTTGCTGAAAAGAAAATGATCATTGCACAACCAGAAATTGAATTTTTGGGAATGCATATCAAGGAAGGACAGTACTCTTTGCAGCCACATATTGCTTCAGAATTGCTCAAATTTCCTGATGACCTACAATTGAAACAATAGATTCAATAGTTTTTGGGAGTCATCAATTATGTTGCAGACTTCGTTCACAGGCTTGCTTCAATTATTAGGCCTTTACAGGATATGCTGAAGAAAAATCCTCCAAAATGGTCTTTCGCACAAAGGAAAACAGTATGTGCTATCAAAAAGATCATCCAGAAGTTACCCCCATTATAGATTCCTTCAGATGGTACAAGAATCATTCAAACAGATGCAAGTGAATTTTTTTGGACTGCTATGTTGCTTGAAAATTAATAGCAAAAATAATATTTGTGGATAAAAAAATGGTTCTTTTAAGGTTGTTTAACAACATTACCATTCAACCTACAAAGAAATCTTAGCAGTCAAGAAAGGCATAGAAAAATTTCAATTTCATATGGTTGGTCATCACTTTCATGTTCAGATGGATCTGAGTGTCTTTCCAAAGATGTTGAGTTTCAAACCCAACGCTTTTGCATCCAGGCAACTTCTCAGAGGGGCAGAATGATTTTTCCAGTTATCTTTCATTGTTAACTGCATCAAAGGTGAAACCAACATTCTTGCTGATTTTCTATCCAGACTTGCTCTTCTAATCATTCCTAGAAATCACATTCTCATTATCTGCAAGTTTTCCCCTTCTAATCTATCTAATACCACTTCTTTTCAAAGTTTTCCTCTTGAGAGTCTTCTTTCTGAGCTTTTTGATTTAATAAAGACCAAAATAATTAAATCCAAAGCAAAGAAACTCATGTTAAAATACTAATCTCTCACTATTAGGAAAATGGGTCTACATACATTTGGTGGTCTAGGATTTCACCCTGATTTTTCCTTCTTTTCTTTGTTTAGTGTCTCTAGTCCATTTCATCGTATGTTTTCAAAAGAACCCTTGTGTTTACTTTGGTATATGCTAGAACAGTGGAAAATTGTTGTTGAATTCCCTATTGAACAGTCTATCAAGTGGTTTGTAGAACTCTATAGTGGGTGGTTTAATTATCTAGAAGAAAATCCTTTTGCTAGAACATTTCTTGAGTAGTTTTTCCTATTGTCTATTTGGATGAAAATGTTCAAGGTCATACAAATCAAATTAACCGGGAACATTACTGAAAATTCTTCTGCCATCTACATTCTCTCTACATAAAGTTCTCCCGATATTCATAATTTACCATACTTCTATTCTGTCCAAGAATATGGTATTTTCTCTTATCTTCTTAATAAAGAGTTTTATGATCATGGAGATGAGACAAGAGAGCTTCGAAGAAAAATGGTAGAGTTTAATTCAACTGTTTCGTCTCAAATTTGGCCTAAGTTTGATGAAGATGCTCCATGGGAACAATTACCAATCGATTATGCAATCAAACTTCAAGAATACGCCAGAGCATATTTTGAACAATTCCACAATGAGACGATCAAAGTTACTGCTGATTCCATATGGGGAACCTCTCAATCATATTTCAACTCTAGATGGAATTCCCTCTCACATAATCAAATTCCACAAAGTTCTGCTGCAACAAAACCTTGTTCATTCCTTGTTGTTTCTACTGTCTCTACTTCATCTTCCAAGGGAAAAGAAAAGGTAAATGATGATGACAATAATGATGACATGTTCATTGATTCCTAGAACCCATATGAATTTGATAGCCAGCGTCAATGGTGGGAAAAGATGGGACTTTCTGCTGAACCTGACAACCCACTAGCAGAGATTCCCTATCAAAATAAATCAATTGATGTTTTTGGTCCTTTTCCCTCTGGCTTTTTAACATGATTTGAATTATTGTACTAAGTATGGTGTACTGTCATGAATTATTGTACCGAATATGGTGAGGTGTTGTACTAGTCAGATGATTTATTTGCATTATTGTACTATTAGTCTGAAAAAGTCAAAAATAATTGTACTAGGTGTCTAAAGTGTGTCTGTAAATATGATAGCTTATTTGTCGTTTGTTCAGCGTTGTACTTCTCAAATAGTACCAATCCCTCTATAAAAGGATGGGTCTTGATACATGGATGACAAAATAGAATGGAGTAAGCTAAATAAAATTTCTAGTGTGCCTTAAGAATGTTTCTTCTATTTTTAAGTTTTGCAATTCTATATGTTATCTTGTTCATTTTGTATTTTTTATTAACTTCAAACATTGAAATCACTTTCAAATCTCTATCGTTTTCATAAAATTCAAGTATGCTCTGCAGCTGCCTAAAAAGGATCCTCTGCATCAGAAAGAATTTTATTATCTTCATCCCTATCTAGTTTTTTTTCAGAACTTTGATCCTGAATAAAGCAAGTATCTTATCATAAGAGGACACGCTTTTGTTGTTGCCCACAGTTGAGGCTTGTTTTTAGCGGAGCCATACTTTGATAAGATACTAGCCTTAAAACAAGCCTCAACTGTGGGCAACAACAAGAGCATGTCCTCTTATAATAAGATACTTGCTTCGTTTATGATCAATATTTTGGAAAGAAACTAGACAGGGATAAAGATATTAAAATTCTTTCTGATGCAGAGGATTCTTTTCAAGCAACTGCAGAGCATACTCAAATTTTGTGAAGAAGATAAAGATTTGAAGGTGATTTCAATGTTTGAAGTTAATAAAAAATACAAAATGAACAAGATAACATATAGAATTGCAAAACTTAAAAATAGAAGAAACATTCTTAAGGCACACTAGAAATTTTATTTAGCTTACTCCAATCTATTTTGTCATCCATGTATCAAGACCCATCCTTTTATAGAGGGATTGATATTATTTGAGAAGTACAACGTTGGACAAACGACAAATAAGCTATCATATTTTACAGACACACTTTAGACACCTAGTACAATTATTTTTGACTTTTTTGGACTAATAGTACAATAATGCAAATAAATCATTTGACTAGTACAAAACCTCACCATATTCGGTACAATAATCCATGACAGTACACCATACTTAGTACAATAATTCAAATCATGTCAAAAAGCCAGGGGGAAAAGGACCAAAAATATCAGTTAATTTATTTTGATGGGGAATCTCTGCTAGTGGATTGTCAGGTTCAGCAGAAAGTCCCATCTTTTCCCATCATTGACGCTGGCTGTCAAATTCGTATGGGTCCTAGGAATCAATGAACATGTCAACATTATTGTCATCATCATTTACTTTTTCTTTTCCCTTGAAAGATGAAGTAGAGGCAATAGACACAACAGGGAATGAACAAGGTTTTGTTGCAGCAAAACTTTGTGGAATTTGATTGTGTGAGAGGGAATTCCATCTAGAGTTGAAATATGATTAAAAGGTTCCCCACATGGAATCAACAGTAACTTTGATCATCTCATTGTGGAATTGTTCAAAATATGCTCTGGCGTCTTCTTGAAGTTTGATTGCATAATCAATTGGTGATTGTTTCCATGGAGCATCTTTATCAAACTTATGCTAGATTTGAGACAAAACAATTGAATTGAACTCTGCCATTTTTCTTTGAAGCTCTCATATCTCATCCCCATGATCATAAAACTCTTTATTAAGAAGATAAGGAAAAATACCATATTCTCGGATAGAATAAAAGTATGGTAAATTATGAATATGGGGAGAACTTTATCTGGAGAGAATGTAGATGACAGAGAAATTTTCAATAATGTTCCCGATTAATTTGATTTGTATGACCTTGAACATTTTTATCCAAATAGACAATGGGAAAAACTACTCAAGAAATGTTTTAGCAAAAGGATTTTCTTCTAGATAATTAAACCACCCACTATGGAGTTCTGCAAACCACTTGATAGACTGTTCAATAGGGAATTCAACAGAAAGTTTCCACTGTTCTAGCATATGCCAAAATGAACACAAGAGTTCTTTTAAAAACATATGATGAAATGGACTAGAGATACTAAACAAAGTGAAAAAGGAGAAATCGGGATGAAATCCTAGACCACCAAATGTATGTAGACCCGTTTTCTTAACAATGAGAGATTGGTATTTTAACATGAGTTCCTTTGCTCTGGATTTAATAGTTTTGGTCTTTATTAAATCAAAAAGCTCAGGAGGAAGACTCTCAAGAGAAAAACTTTGAAAAGAAGTGGTAATAAATAGATTAGAAGGGGAAAACATGGAGATAATGGGAATGTGATTTCTAGGAATGATTGGAAGAGCAGGTCTGGATAGAAAATCAGCAAGAATGTTGGATTTACCTTTGATGTGGTTAACAGTGAAAAAGAACTAGAAAAACCATTCTGCCCATCTGAGAAGTTGTTTGTATGGAAGAGTGTTGGGTTTGAAACTCAACATCTTTGGAAAGGTACTCATATCCATCTCAACATGAAAGTGATGACCAACCAGATGAAATTGAAATTTTTCTATACCTTTCTTGATTGGTAAGATTCCTTTATAGGTTGAATGGTAATATTGTTCAACAACCTTAAAAGAACCGCGTTTGTATCCACAAATATTCCTTTTGCCATTAATTTCTTCAAGCAACACAACAGCCTAAAAAGATTCACTTGCATCCGTTTGAAGGATTCTTGTACCATCTGAAGGAATTTGCAATGGGGGTAACTTCTGGATGATCTTTTTGATGGCACATACTGCTTTCCTTTGTGCAAAAGACCATTCTGGAGAATTTTTCTTCAACATATCCTGTAAAGGCCTAATAATTGAAGTAAGCCTGGGAATGAAGTCTGCAGCATAATTGATGACTCCCAAAAATTATTGAATCTGTTGTTTCAATTATAGATCATCAGGAAATTTGAGCAATTCTGAAGCAATATATGGCTACAAAGAGTACTGTCCTTCCTTGATATGCATTCCCAAAAATTTAATTTTTGGTTGTGCAATGATCATTTTCTTTTCAGCAAGCATAATCCCGTATCTTCGAACCAATTCTCCAAAATGATGAAGAAGATAGGAATATGTTTTCATATCTTCAGAAAATAGGAGAATATCATCAATATAAATCGGAACATTTGGAAACAAGGATTCGAAGATTTTGACCATTGCTTTTTGAAAAAACAAAATAGCTATTTTTATACCCAATGAAAGAGCAGTCCACTGGAAATAAGCATTTGGAATGCAAAAAGTTGTTTTATATCGGTCATCAGGATGAACACCAATTTGCTAAAATCCTACTTTTAGATCAAATTTTGAAAACACATTGGCTTGGGTCAGATTAGAAAATAAATAATTTCTGGTTTGGAGAGGAAACTTCTCATTTGCAAAGATGTAGTTAAGAAGCTTGTAGTTGATTACAAGTCTCATCTTTTCTCTAGCCTGTTCTGACCTTTTATTAACATAGAATGCTTGACTAGCCTATGAAGAGTTTGTGGACTCAATAAGACCTCCATCTCGTAATTGGGCTAATTCTTTGAGAGCCAACTCCATCTGTTCAGTTGGCATTCCTAGGTGACTTGCTTCTGTAGGATTAACATTTATATCCTTCTTGAAGGGCAGCTGTCCAAAAAACTCTGAATTTTTCCAAAGAGGGTTTGTGTATTTATGAAAGAAGTCTGAATGAGATTCTGCACAACAATCTCTGACTAGATTGGCATGAATTTCAGAAATGGTATCAACAGGGGAAGTAATATTATACTGTGGCTTGATGTAGGGAAGAAAATAGGATTTAAAACAAAGACTTTAAGGTTTTGGAACAACTTTTTTCTCCCATAGTTGTTTAATAATATCAAACTCAATAATAATATTTGTCCCAGGTAAAGTTGAACCAAGGAATTTGTAGGTTAAAGATAATTCAAGGAAAAACTGAATTTTAACAGGCTTGCTAATTAAACCAACAGACAGTGTATCACTATTAGCAACATGAAAAACTTCATAATGCTTTTTCTAGAAAGAGGCAGGGAGTTTGTTTGGATTGAGAATAGAACAGGAAGCTCCTGTATCAAGTATTCCAACAGCAGTTGTTGGATTATCAAATTTTTGAGAAATTATTTGTACCTGAACAAATGGTATAGCAAGAGCCAATTCAATCATCTTGATCCTAAAAATTGGAAACATTTCTTCAGTACTTTCTACACCAAAATTTGAATCATCATCAGAAATTTCTTCAAGAGCGAACAAAGTTTGTTCAGAAGGCTTTGCTTCCTCAGAGAAGATAAACTCTAGATCATCTTGCTTAAGATCACACTGTGTGAGCTAGAAAATTTCTTTGAGAATCTTATCCATTTTTTTGTTCAGACAAGATTTTATCTGGTGTCTTCGCTTATGACAAATATAGCATCTATATCCTTTATTTTTTGTGAACTTTCTCCGAAAGAAACGCCTTTTTTTCTTGGGCATCTACTGCTAATTGTGCTTTCTTGATCTCTTATGATGCTTGTAGGACTTTGTAGGACAATGGCACTTTTCTGATTTACACTTGATCTGCAAATCTTTCCAATCACACTCCTTATAGAATTTCTTTCCTGTCTCCTGAAATTCTTTAAAGAATTTTCAATTGTTGCATAACCTATCAAAAGCTTTGAACACAAATTGATAAACTTCTCCCAAGAAAGTGTCTGCAAGAGTTTTCCCTCGAAGCTCAATTAATTTTAAAGCTTCTTAACCAAGAGACTCAAGAATATAATTCAAATAAGCTTGCTTAAGATTTGGATTGTCCATCCCACCAAGAATATAAAACCTTTGTGACATTCTTTGGAAATGTTTCTCCAAATCCTTTATGTTGAATGAACAGCACCTCATTTTGAAAAACTCCTCTCTGGCTGCATCAACATAGTTCTGATATTGATCAAGAAACTTAACATAGATATAGTTCATGAAAGTTTCTATGTTTGGTGAGTTTCTACCTTAGATCTGTCTGTACTCTCCCAAGGCATACCGCCATTCTTTTAGGGTACCAATCATCCTTGCTGTAAAGCTATTAATCACTCCTGTGAGTATAGTATTTGATCTTTGAAGTTCAGTGATGCACCAAGACATCATCTCATGTATACGTTGTTGCCATTGTGAAGGTGGAATATTATCAAACGTAAACATGGATCTTGATGTTGTATTACTGTAACTATCATCAGGTTCTTGGATGCGTGGTTCCCTATGCCTTTATTCTCCTTGTTGACTGGTTTCAAGTTTATCTTCAACGACTGGTTCTTCAAGAGTCTGAGAGGGTTGATTCATATAAAGATATGACATATCCTCTGACAGATCTTCTAAATCACTAAGATTGCTAATATTTTCTGGAGATATTGATAAAATAGCTAGCCAAGGTGTATCGGGTTTATTTTTCTCAAAATCAGCAGCTTTTTTGAGAAAATCTATTAATAGATTAACAGTGAAAGGACCTTGCAGCATGAATTAATGAGAACCCGACTTTGAAGTGACAGGACCAGTTTCCTTTTCTTCTAGTGGTTTTGCAACAACTGGAGATCTATGTTTCCGATTGTATTCTTCTGGTGTGAAGAATGAAGAAGAGTCCCACTGGAGATCTTTTTTAAAACTGGATATCTATGTTTCCGATTGTATTCTTCTGGTTTTGCAACAACTGGAGATCTTTTTTAAAACTTTCCAAGCTATGAAAAGGTTGCCACACCATTGAAAAGGTAGAAAAAGGTTCTAGTCTACTCCATATGGAATCTCTTTGATACTGTTCCTCAAGAGATTTAAGTTGGGTCTTGTGGATTTGATCTCCTATTCCTTGTGGGAAAAAGGTTGAGATTGTTGAAGGAGACGCAAAATATCATTATGGACGGATTCAATTTTTTATTTTAAAGTTAGTATCAATCCTGCCAACTGATGATCCATCTTGGCCTCAATTCGTTCTTGGCTCTTGACAATTTTCTACAACATTTGATTTTGAGCAACAGCATTCTCTGATTGCAAGTTAAGAGTTGCTTTTGCAG
The DNA here is from genome assembly GCA_014898725.1 of Jacaranda copaia. Taxonomy (NCBI): domain Eukaryota; kingdom Viridiplantae; phylum Streptophyta; class Magnoliopsida; order Lamiales; family Bignoniaceae; genus Jacaranda; species Jacaranda copaia. The sequence continues at coordinate 78,099 of JACGDI010000136.1, forward strand.
CATTAACCTCAACCAAAAACCCATCAGCAGTTTTGAAAGTTGGATTTTTTATCTTCCATGAATGCTTGAACTCTGGGGTATGAACTTCTTT
>JACGDI010000136.1:78289-100057 GCA_014898725.1 Jacaranda copaia
TTTCTTGTGGGAAGGCAAAATCAATGGAATAATTTTGAATTCGGTACACCATCTGATAGTGGAGAGTTGCTGAGTATGTTGTAGCCATTGGAGCTGCACCACAAATCTGAATTTAAAGCTTGAGTACTGACCTCAAACAAGGATCTGCTATTGGCATGTTGAAACTTGGAAACATAGTGATTAGAACCGTTCCCACATTCAACACAATCTGAACAGTGCCAATACAAGCAAGTTGATAATTAGAGAAACGAGTATCCAGCAAAGCAATCCTTGAGGTGGTAGGAAGACCTTTTCGTCCATGTAAGGTTAATGCAAACCTAATGGCTCCAAAGTGAATATGAGTATAACCCTCTTAGACTCTTGAAGAACCAGTTGTTGAAGACGAACTTGAAACCAGTTAACAAGGAGAACAAAGACACAGGGAACCACACATCTAAGAACTTAATGATAGTTACAGTAATACAACATCAAGATCCATGTTTACGTTTGACGATATTCCACCTTCACAATGGCAACAACGTATACATGAGATGATGTCTTGGTGCGTCACTGAACTTCAAAGACCAAATGCTACACTCATAGGAGTGATTAATAGCTTTACAGCAAGGATGACTGGTACCCTAAAAGAATGGCGGTATGCCTTAGGAGAGTACAGACAAATCCAAGGTAGAAACTCACCAAACATAGAAACTTTCATGAACTATATCTATGTTGAGTTTCTTAATCAATATTAGAATTATGTTGAGAGGAGTTTTTCAAAATGAGATGCTGTTCATTCAAAAGAAAGGATTTGGAGAAACATTTTCAAAAAATGTCACAAAGGTTTTATATTCTTGGTGGGATGGACAATCCAAATCTTAAGCAAGCTTATTTGAATTCTACTCCTGAGTCTCTTGGTCAAGAAGCTTTAAAATTGATTGAGCTTTGAGGGAAAACTCTTGCAGACACTTCCTTGGGAGAAGTTTATCAATTTGTGTTCAAAGCTCTTGATAGGTTATGCAATAATTGGAAATTCTTTAAAGAATTTCAGGAGACAAAGAAATTCTCTAAGGAGTGTGATCGAAAAAATTTGCAGATCAAGTGTAAATCTAAAAAGTGCCATTGTTCGACAAAGTCCTACAAGCATCACAGGAGATCAAGAAAGCACAATCAGTAGTTGATGTCCAAGAAAAGAGGGCATTTCCTTCGGAGAAAGTTTACAAAAAACAAAGTAGATAGATGCCATATTTGTCATAAGCGAGGACATTGGATGAAAGTTTGTCCAAACAAAAGAAGGGATAAAATTCTCAAAGAGATTTTTCAGCTCACACAGTGCGATCTTGAGCAAGATGATCTAGAGTTTATCTTCTTTGAGGAATTAGAGTCTTTTGAACAAACTCTGTTCGCTCTTGAAGAAATTTTTTATGATGATTCAGATTTCGGTGCAGAAAGTATTGAAGAAATGTTTTCAATTTTTGGGATCAAGATGATCGGATTGGCTCTTGCTGTACCATTTGTTTAGGTACAAATTATTTCTCAAAAATTTGATAATCCAATAACTATTGTTGGATTACTTGATACAGGAGCTTCCAGTTCTATTCTCAATCCAAACAAACTTCCTGCCTCCTTCTGGAAAAAAAAAACATAAAGTTTTTCATGTTGCTAATAGTGATACAATGTCTATTGGTTTAATTAGCAAGCCTATTAAAATTCAATTTTTCCCGAAATTATTTTTAACCCACAAATTCCTTAGTTCAACCTTACCCGAGATAGATATTATTATTGGGTTTGATATTATTAAACAATTATGGGAGAAAAAAGTTGTTCCAAAACCTGAAGGTCTTCGTTTTAAATCCTATTTTCTTCCCCATATCAAACCACAGTATAATATCACTTCCCCTGTTGATATCATTTTTGAAATTCAAGCCAATCTAGTCAAAGATTATTATGCAGAATCTCATTCAGACTTCCTTCATAAATGCACAAACCCTCTTTGGAAAAATTCAGAGTTTTTTGTACAGCTGCCCTTCAAGAAGAATATAAATATTAATCCTACAAAAGCAAGTCACCTAAGAATGCCACCTGAACAGATGGAGTTGGCTCTCAAAGAATTAGCCCAATTACGAGATGAAGGTCTTATTGAGTCCACAAACTCTCCATGGGCTAGTCAAGCATTCTATGTTAACAAAAGGTCAAAACAGGCTAGAGGAAAGATGAGACTTGTAATCAACTACAAGCCTCTTAACTACTTCCTTGCAGATGAGAAGTTTTCTCTCCAAACCAAAAATTATTTGTTTTCTAATCTGACCAAAGCCAATGTGTTTTCAAAGTTTGATCTAAAAACAGGATTTTGGCAAATTGGTGTTCATCCTAATGACCGATATAAAACAGCTTTTTGCATTCCAAATGCTCATTTCCAGTGGATTGTTCTTTCGCTTGGTCTAAAAATAGCTCCTTCGTTATTTCAAAAAGCAATGGTCAACCTACAAAGAAATCTTAGCAGTCAAGAAAGCCATAGAAAAATTCCAATTTCATCTGGTTGGTCATCACTTTCATGTTAAGATGGATATGAGTGCCTTTCCAAAGATGTTGAGTTTCAAACCCAACGCTCTTCCATCCAGACAACTTCTCAGATGAGCAGAATAATTTCTTCAGTTCTCTTTCACTGTTAACCACATCAAAGGTAAAACCAACATTCTTGTTGATTTTCTATCCAGACCTGCTCTTCCAATCATTCATAGAAATCACATTCCCATTATCTGCATGTTTGCCCCTTCTAATCTATCTAATACCACTTCTTTTCAATGTTTTCCTCTTGAGAGTCTTCCTCCTGAGCTTTTTGATTTAATGAAAACGAAAACTATTAAATCCAGGGCAAAGGAACTGACATTAAAATACTAATCTCTCATTGTTAGGAAAATGAGTTTACATACATTTGGTGGTTTAGGATTTCATCCTGATTTTCCCTTTTTTACTTTGTTTAGTGTCTCTAGTCCATTTCATCGTATGTTTTCAAAAGACCTCTTATGTTTACTTTGGTATATGATAGAACAATGAAAAATTGCTGTTGAATTTCCTATTGAACAGTCTATCAAGTGATTTGCAGAACTCCATAGTAGGTGGTTTGATTATCTAGAAGAAAATCCTTTTGCTAGAACATTTCTTGAGTGATTTTTTCCATTGTTTATTTGGATGAAAATGTTCAAGGTCATACAAATCAAATTAACCGGGAACATTACTGAAAATTCCTCTGTCATCTACATTCTCTCTAGCCAAAGTTCTCCCCATATTCATAATTTACCATACTTCTGTTCAATCTGAGAATATGGTATTTTTCCTTATCTTCTTAATAAAGAGTTTTATGATCATGGGGATGAGATAAGAGAGCTTCGAAGAAAAATGGCAAAGTTCAATTCAACTATTCCGTCTCAAATCTGGCCTAAGTTTGATGAAGATGCTCCACGGGAACAATTGCCAATCAATTATGCAATCAAACTTCAAGAAGACACCAGAGCATATTTTGAACAATTCCACAATGAGACAATCAAAGTTACTGTTGATTCCATGTGGGGAACCTCTCAATTATAATTCAACTCTAGATGGAATTCCCTCTCACATAATCAAATTCCACAAAGTTCTGCTGCAACAAAACCTTGCTCATTCCCTTTTGTTTCTATTGTCTCTACTTCATCTTCCAAGGGAAAAGAAAAAGTAAATGATGATGACAATAATGATGACATGTTCATTGATTCGTAGGACCTATACGAATTTGACAGCTAGCGTCAATGGTGGGAAAAGATGGGACTTTCTGCTGAACCTGACAACCCACTAGTAGAGATTGCCCATCAAAATAAATCAACTAATGTTTTTGGTCCTTTTCCCTCTGGCTTTTTGACATGATTTGAATTATTGTACTAAGTCTGGTATGCTGTCATGAATTGTTGTACTGAATGTGGTGAGGTGTTGTACTAGTCAGATGATTTATTTGCATTATTGTACTATTAGTCCGAAAAAGTCAAAAATATTTGTACGAGGTATTTAAAGTGTGTCTGTAAAATATGATAGTTTATTTGTCATTTGTCCAGCGTTGTACTTTTCAAATAGTATCAATCCCTCTATAAAAAGATGGGTCTTGATACTTGGACGACAGAATAGATTGGAGTAAGCTAAATAAAATTTCTAGGGTGCCTTAAGAATGTTTCTTCTATTTTTAAGTTTTGCAATTTTATATGTTATCTTGTTCATTTTGTAATTTTTATTAACTTCAAATATTGAAATCACCTTCAAATCTCTATCTTCTTCATAAAATTCGAATATGCTCTGCAGTTGCCTGAAAAGGATCATTTGCAGTTGCCTGAAAATGATCTTCTGTATAAAAAAGAATACTATATAATTAAATATATATATTTAATTATATAAATTCATTTTGCAATGATTCATTAGACCATGTGCACAACATAACAATTATCACCAACTGTGCTGGCACATGGATAACTAAGGTCGCCTACTCGCCCTATCGTTCAAGATATTACTCGGCCTGCACGTGACGTGCGGCGGGGCTGAGCTAATCTTGAATTGGCCACGCCTGGATTCAGGAATGCCAATGACCGCTGCCAGTGGCTGGGGGAAATTTATGCTTAAATGAACTTCAAGGCTGGATTTCAGCGCCCAACTTAGACAAATACTTAACACCCGTTCATTTTTATTTTTTGGACTCATTTTTATTTTTTATTGAAAATGAAAATTATTAATTTTTCTTTTATTTTTATAAATATTTTTTTTCTCAAAATATTTTTCAAACAAACTCTTACACACTCTCTCTCTTGTTTCATTTTTTATTTTCTCCTATTCATATTTACATGACTTTTAATACAAAAACATTACATTTTTCTAATACAACTCATTTTCAATTTTACATAATCATTACATTTTAAACAAAATTTTCAAACAACATTTTATTTTCAAAAATACATTTATAACTAACATTTCACTATTCTTTTTCACCAAAAAATAAAATAACTCCAAAAAAACAAATCCAAAGGCCCTTACTATTTCTTTTCAAACAGTATTCTCCGCAAGGCTTCAAGAAGTTGGAAAATTGTTGACAGTGATTATTAGATAGATGGTGGGTTCAATCTGGCAGGTTGCCTTGCTTGCTAGAGAAATCAGGTAATCTTTTTGAAGCAATAGTCACTTTACTGGCTGTTGCAATTTCATGTTTATAATGCGTTGCATGAATTAACTTTGAAAGAAATCTTGGACATGCTTCAGTTTGGTCCTGGATTTCAATGTTTCAGTATATGAGAAAGAAAGAAGAGAACTTACAGAAAACCGGAAAAAAGATTGCTTTGCTGCGATCAGAACTCCACCAATTGAACCAACGCAAGAATCTCTTGAAGCAGAGCTGAACGGTCAGTTCGTTGTGCAAAACGTTTCCAGCATCTAGCAATTCATAGGATTATCTCCAGAAATGAACCACCATTATCTAATTCGCCCACTTTCTCCCAGTTGCTAAGACTGGATATACAGAGAACAATCAACGAAAATCAAATCAAAAACAACACCATGCCAAATTCTGAAACCAATCTCAACTTACTCTTACAATCAAGTGCAATCACACTCATCGAGATTCTTTATTTACAACTTCTCCAGTTATCAATTTTTACCATTTTCCAAGTGAGACTTGAATAAAAGATCAGCCAAGCACCACTGAAAAATCAACAAGAACTAGACCCAGTCCGGCCAGAAACTTGACTTTGAGTCCTACTCAAATCATCCTCTGAATTAAGCAACTCCTCCCAATTAATTTCTTCATCACCCTCAAGCTTCTCTCTCAATACTTCCATTATCTTCCTCACTTTCTCTTTTGAGTGCTCGCTCCCTGTTTTCTCCAACTGCTTCAGTACCTCCTCTGCCCCTGCCTCCTTCGCCATGCCCTTAAACCTCAATCCGCCGTAGCTCAGCCCATAAAGCGCCGCCAGACAGCTCTCCCGAGTGGCCACCGATTCAAATTCGTCCTGACTCAACAAGCTCAGAAAACACTCCACCGCACCCCCATCCAACATCGCCGCCCTTCCCTCCGCGCTGGCTGCCAAGTTACACAAAACCAACATCACCCGGCCCAACATATGACCGGATTTCACCATGCCCAACAAAATCTGGGCTGCCCCGAGTTTGATCATTTTGACCTGGTTGCTATTAACCAAAGAAAGATGGTATAGAGCCAGAGCTGAGTCATGCCGAGTACGCTCCGAATCAGAACGCAGGGCATGGAGAAGCGGAGGCAATGCGCCTAAAACCCCGATAGCTGTCTTGTTCTGATCATCAAGGGATAAACTGAAGAGTGCACCGGCTGCATGGTCCTGCGACTCTGGGAATCCGGCCCTTAGAACGTCGATCAGGGGCGGGACAATCCCTGACCGTACGATCTTCACCTTGTTTTGTTTATCTAAAGACAGGTTCACCAACGCTGCCACAGCGTTCACTTGCAGAGCTGAATATCTGGAGCTGATTAAGGATTTCAGGGCTGAGAGCAGCCTCAAGGTGCACAGATGGAGCCGTGCCTCTTCCCGGGTTCGGGTAAGTTTCCGGAGAGAAACCAATGCCTCCTCTTGCTCGTAAATTTGAGAACTTTTCAGTTTGACAACGAGCTCTTCCTCTTCCGAGAAATTCGAGCTTGAAATTTCGATATCACAAGACGAAGAAGAAGAATAACACGAAGGTCGAGTTGTTAGAGGCAGAGGGGTGATGCGGCCGTTACGTGGCGTCACGGTTTCTTCTGAACTGGTGACGGAGACCTCACTCGGCGTCCGAGTCAACTCACTCGCCGGCAACTGAGGAATCAATTTACGCACAATATTTTCAGCGGAGCAAAAGTCGATGGGTTTTGGGGGGTCAATGAGGTGTTGGCGGCACCAGTTGAGAATTGTGGACTTGAGGGCGAGGTTAGGGATGACAACAGAAAAATCTGCGGCGGCGCCGTCGGGAAGAATTGGGTTGAATGAAAGAGAAACGCAAGCTTGAACGCAGATACGTTCGAAGGAGTGGCCGGAGGATACAATGACGGGGTCCGCCATGATCGAACCAGACAGTGGGCATAAAAACTCAACTGGAATTGAAAAGGGTTGTTGATTTTGAGCTTGAGTGTGCTTTTTGAGCAATAATAAGTTGGACGGCGATTTGTGGAATGAAATCTTCCACATCTGCTTCCCACTTCCCATGGAGAATTATATTCTTTGTAATCAAAAGATTATGAAAAGGGCTGGGATTCTTGCTAGTTCTAATGGTGTTAGAGAGATAAACACAGGATTATGAGAAAATCCATGAGCATTGTTCGGATATTTCTGTTTGGGATTCAGCAAATGAAAAAGAATAGTATTATTCTTGATCACGAGAGATTAATACTGTGTGTGTAGTGGAGAACAAAGAGAAAGAAGCTCCATAAAAAGTGCGCTGAGTTATCGTTTTACGACTCTTTTGCCGCGTTGATGGGATGGATATTTGAGGAGAATCATTGTCTGAATTTCTTTGAAAAAAAAAAAAGAAAAGGTGAAGGAAAGAAACACATGGCTGTTTGTTTTTACCAATGATGAGTCTTTATTTGTAAGATTTCTTCTTTGCCTTTAAATTCAGGTACTGAAGTGAAAGGGACAAGAAATTATCATGAATATATTTGTACATCAGTAAGATACGCATTTTTTTTTTTTTTTTGATAGGTCAGTAAGATACGCATGTAATTCGTCCTTTGTGCGACAATGATATATTCGTCCATAAAGCGAGGCATAATAGTGCAAGAATTGGACACCATTTTTGTTTGGCTAGAAAATTGGGGATGTATTTCAACTTTAGCATTGTTATAGGATAATACAAGTTTTCATTAAAAAAAATTATTAATGTATGTTGGTAAAATAATATTTCAGCGCTATTAAATATCTATATTATCTATGAAATATCATCACCTCTGTATAAAAACGTTGAAGAACTCAAGAATTTTTTATTCTGAATTGTAATTATTAATAATTTGTATTTAAATGATCGTAACAGAAGTTTAAAATTAGGAATTCTTTTTTGTTATATACACTAGAAATATTGCTACCCAATTAAAGAAAATACACACTTCATCCTGCATGTATGAGTTTTACATCCGTCACATGATGTAATGAAAATGATCCAAGGCTAATTACAATCATTTTGAAATTAAACCAGCTATTTTAAAGATTATAATATGAGGAGATGTAAACCCATTGTAGTGTGGTAGTAGGTTTTGAATCTTTTTGAATTTCTGGGATTTTTGACTTTGGTGGACAAAGCTTTGTAAATTTTGAAGGGCTCTAAAATATAATGAAAACTATATGGAGCAGTGATTAAGAAATCGAATATGTCGGATTGGTCGGTTCGACCAATTCAATCAAAAATGGACAAAAAATTTGATTCGATTTGATAATCAAAATTAATTAGTCAAAAAATTAATTCAAACCGATAAAAAATCGGTTGAATTAGTGAATCTATTTTTATTGTTAACGGTCAACAATTTTTGTAAATAAAAATTAAAAATTAATGAGGCCAAATTTCTCTCTCTCTTTTTTCTTTTTTTACCCTTTGGAGTTCAAACTTCATTACTTTTTTTCTTCTTCGATTTTCTCATTCAAATTCTCCTCAATCATCAAGTTTCAAACCCAAATTCAAAAACTAAGCTGCAAGATAATTGAAATTTTGTGTATTGTGACTTTGTTGTCTATTATAATATTGGTCTTAATTTATATTTTGAAAATTTTATATTATTTGAGTTGGAATTTATTGCTTTTGTAAGTCGTAATAGATTTTATAAGGATATTTTTTTGAAAGACTTACTTCATGATTTGACATTTTAAATTAATATATAAATATTATTGTGGAGTAAAGTTTATAGAAAGTTTAATAAATACTAGGCAATTTTTATTTTTTCCCTTATATATATTTTCATTTTTTGATATTTTTTATACATTTATATAATATCAAATATAACGTTGAACATATTGAAACAGTGAATAAACCAATTCAACTAGTAGCAACCCAATTTCTCAAATATTGATATGGAGTGGCAAACAAAAAAACAAAAGAAAAAGTTGGTCACAGTTGGGCCAAAAGGTTATGGGCAAAAAGGGGGTTTGAATTCTGAGTCCCTAGCAATTTCATTTGCATGAAAACATGCAAAAGAAGGCCATTCGTACGTGCATCTGCTATGTAGTATATTATTGCCTTTCAACTTAATGGCTAAGTTTCTTTGCTGCACTTTAGGTATTCAACTCAATGATGTTGTATTCTAGGCTGGATGTCACTCCTTTTGCTAAGTTCTCTCTTCTTCTTCCGTCTATCTCGGGCTGCTTTAATGTAAATATTGTTTCTAATTACCTTGATTAGCTTCTTATTTTTTTAATTTTTCTTGTAATTATGAAATTGAATTGCGTGCTAATCAATCGAGCTAGTTTCTTTCATAATATTTGTAGGTTCATACATGTTCTCATTCGTTGTTTTAATAATAATTTTTTGGATATTATTATAAGTGATCAAATGACAGCACTGCTATCATGCTTTTATTTGTGGCATATGTGACCAACCCTAATGGCCCATGCGTACGCCTTCTACTATGAATTTATACCGAGTTTGATTGAAATGCCTTGTATATTACTTGAGAACTAATATTCAAGAAAGAATTGTATTTTTTTAGATGAATCATACTTGATGAGGTTCAAAGCTGTATTATTGGATTGGGGTAGTGTTTGGGCTAAATCGACTAGGGGGGTCGAGTGATCTAATAGTGAAATCTGCAACTATTAGCAAATGTTAGACTAACCGAGGTGCCTCGGCTAAAGCACTCCAATGCTCAAGTTAGTACTGGTCGAGTAAGGGAATCGAGGAGCAGAGTAAGAGCGTACAGTGAAAATGACATACCTGGAGGGTGTCTTGCAACTATGTATTTATAGCCTTTTCTAGGTGGATGATATGTTTAAGATGTCCCTATCAAGTGTAAAGGACTTTTGTCCTTTCCTGGGAGCTATAGGTCATTTCTCATCCTTATACTATTCCAAGTGATACCACCTCCTATTTTCCTTAGAGAACAGTACTTTGGAGACGCGCCTCTTGACAGAGGTGGTGGTAAAGGCGATATTGGTGTGGTATGTGCCATTAATGCTGACTGTCAGGACATTTAATGCGGCAGGGATATGATTTGGTGTCGGAGTGAGCACTCTGGTCGACGGTGATCAATCATAGAAAGTGGTCGATGAAAAAAATAGTTGAATGGAATATGCCACCTGAAGCCTCCGATCGTTTAGGGTCAAGAACACTTTATTCGACCTGAAGGTTTTGATCGAATGACTCGGCCCATGATACTGCATGGGTGCAAAGGCGATGGTTGACGTCCCTGCTGGGTCTGAAAATGCAGTGGTCCTAAAAACAAGCTCTGGAGTCGATAACTATTGAGCTATCCAATATCAATACTAATTTGAGTTTGATTTGAATTGTGAAACGTTCATAAAAAATTCTGTAGCAACCTCATGTACGATTACAATCCGTGCATACCACATTTCTAATGTTTGTTGATTGGCAAATTTCGTACAACAATTGCATGCTACAATATATGTGTATCACAACTCTTAACGTTCATTGGTTGACAACTATTGTAATTGTCAACACTGGATATTTGTTGTATAAATTGATGTAATTTTATTAAAAAAGAAAAAGAAAATATCAAATAAGTGAGTTTGACAATGGGCAATTAGAGTCCTTAGTTGGGTATGGCCCTCTTGACGATAAACAAATCAAGAACGCAAGAGGCATTTATTGCTTTTTGAACCTTTATAAAAGAAGAGGGGATTCTTCTTCTTTACAAATTGTCACGCACCTTTTTGGCTGTGACCCCAATTATTTGACGCCACCATACCTTGTTGTGTTGGTGGTGGGTCAAATGAGTGTAATCCAACTTTAAGCACATCTCTAATTCGCCATTAGCTGTGATAATCTCTTGACTTTTTGTTACTTTTGATAGTTAATTATTGTGCCCACAGGATGACATGCAAATGTGACCTGCATTGCGTGATTCTTACACTTGCTGTCATATTCAGTAACTTTTCTGTAGTTAGAAAATAAATTTTTTACAATGTTGAGGAAAACATAAATAGGACTTTCCGGATCAAAGAGTACTCAAATTAATGGGAGTATCTTTTACTTTTCTCTCCTTTTTCTCTGAAAATGAAATGTACTAATATAAGGAAGGAAGCTTACCATTTTATTGAGGACCCGTTTTCCTCTGTTAGCTCCCTTCGCTATCCTTCTTAGTAGGATATCGTGGATGGGAGTTTGAACACGTTTCTTCAAAATCTCCACCAAAACGGTAGAAATACATAGATTTATTATGAATTCAACTCACATTTTATTGACGAAAATTGCCATTGCGCACGCGAATTACATTGGATCTAGGCAAACCAAAAACAAAGAAAAAGATGGGTCTTTTGAATTTATAAACTTCTACATCTTATAACATGTCTTTCGAATTTCTAAAATATCAAATTTTATTTTTAAAATAAGTTGATAACGTATTTGGTTAAAATAAATTTTAGAGCCTATAAGATATTAGTATTAATAATGTTAAGATTAAAATACTTAAAATTGAAGAAACTTGTTGAAACCCTAGTTATAGTAAAGATTCTTGCTAAATTTGTGTGATCCTAAATACAAGCCTAAGTTTTGAAATCACAAATTCGATTCGGCATAAAAGTATTCTTAAGAGAATAAAGATAAAAATATATTAATCGTGTGTCTCAAAATAAGCAATCATCAGGCCTGACAATAAGAGTTTGCATAGTCATGTGTCGGCTTAATCTAAATCATTCATAAGTAAAATGATCCAATTATCTGAATTTTTCATCGTTTGAATCGAGCCTAACCCATGACAACATCCTGGTCCATGGGCGAGGCCCAATTAGTAATTTCAAGCTTGAGCCCATAATTGGCTGACCTGGTGCTTCCGGATCCTTCCAGTTCATACCCGATACATACCCGTCGACGGTAGTCAAGTTTGACCCACCCCCACACGGCTGCTCTTTTGGATTGTAATATCTTCTACATCTCTGTGCTTTTCCTCCCGCTTAAGAAATCCCGACGCTTCAAATTTGGCTTCCGCCCCAAGCCATCGCTGTATAAAAAGGGAAGCCCACGGGCGGTTGAATACAATCTGATACAACTTCTCAAATTTTCAGAATCGACTCTGCAGCAAAAAATTCCAACTCAAAGAGATGGGAGGAGGAACGGAAGCCTTTCCAGATTTAGGAAGCCATTGCCAACAACCAGATTGCCATCAACTCGATTTCCTTCCCTTCACTTGCAACGCCTGCCGCAAGGTACTGTTTCCCTATTTCCTATTTATTTTTTCACCTTCCTTGAGCTGGTTGATGATGCTGTTTTTCTCATTATTGATCAGTTATATCATGTTTGTAGTTTCACCAATACATCTGAATCCTAACTAGATATCAGAATTCTTAATCGAATGAAGATTGAATGTAAATTCTACGTGTTGTTGCGTGTGTGCAGGTGTTTTGTTTAGAACATCGATCATTCAAATCGCACGAATGCCCCAAGTCCGACGTTGGCAGCCGTAAGGTGCTGGTTTGTGAAATTTGCTCCGCAGCGATAGAGACCACAGGACACGACGGAGAGGAGGAGAAGAAAATTCTGGAGAGGCACGAAAAATCGGGAGATTGTGATCCGAAGAAGAAGAAAAAACCGACATGTCCTGTCCGGCGGTGCAGGGAAGTTTTGACATTCTCCAACACGGCGACATGCAAGATTTGTGGGATCAATATTTGCCTGAAGCATAGATTCCCAGCGGAGCACACCTGTGAGCAGCTGAGACTGTCTTCGACTTCAGCTACTCGTAATAATAACAAATTTTTGGTTGCGTTGGCTGCGAGGAGCGGGAAAGATTGTGGAAACAAGATTGCTGCTCCTGGTCAGCAGCCAAGTGTTAAAGCCTGGTGATTATTTCCATGTTGTACACATTATAACTATATTCTTTTCGGGATTCTTAAATGAAGTTTGAAGTTTATTTATTCATAAATAACTATTCTACCATAAGAGTATTTTACTAGTTTGGAGTTCAAAATCATTGTACAAAAACCAGAACACCCACAAATTAGAGGTTTTGACAAAAAGGAATTTGGTTTCTAATTTCGTACATTGTTGTAGTTTTGTACTAACTGAGCGTTTGATGCAACCAAAATACAATAGTAACATAAACTTAGTTAATTGGGTAAGTTATGCACATTTGCAATGTAATCATAGTTTCACAATGACATGATACGTGATGCGCAACTAACTATGGCCCATAGGGCCATAACTGCTGACTGCTTGAGTTGTTGGGCGCTTTGTTCGCGCCTGTAGAGCAAGGAGTATCTTCTTCCTCGGACCCTGCAAATCAAAAGCATCCATATTAACTCATTTTATTGGTTTTCTTTTGGTGGGGTTGGGGGTGTAACCAGGAATCTACTAGTTGGATTCTTTTGACCAAGATGTAACGGGGGAAATCTTATATCAAACAGCAGTTCCTCTCAATCCTAAGAATTTGTAATCCATACAGATAGTTCTTTTTCCATTTCTCATGTCTTGTTAAGCTACAAATCCTTCAATATAACAGTTCACCATAAGCTAGGGCTCCTTACTAGAGAAATAAAGAGTAACCACTGGACATCCATAACATCGTCTTAGCCAACAAATAAGAATAAACTATACCATTGGTATTCCCAACTCCTTCAGGTCAACGTCCCCCATGTGCTTCAGTGCAACCATATCTATCTGCAGGAGGAAAGCATCAAGGTTCCACATTAAGTAATTGCATGTGTGATTGCATTTTGTTTTAACTCTTGATTCCATATTCACACGACAAAGGTCAACTTAAATGATGTACATTGCACTTTTGGTTCGACAACTACATGATGAGTCTTACAAGCATCATCATGAAGATAACGTGCTCAAAAAGCAGCATATAATCTTTTCACCCAAAGATTAGCTGAATTAATGGGAGATGTCGGTTAACGACTGGTGGGGTTAGGCACACTTCTGGATCCAAAATCTACTTATCCTACTGGCATTTGCAATAAGAACAGCAAGAATCTATCCTAATTCCTAAAATTTCCAATGTTATATGATTTTTGATTCAGAATTAGTAACATCCATGACTATTATAATGCAAGAATATATTTGCCAACCATTCGTCATAAAGAGTCAACAAGTTGGAGAGATTTTGTCAATTGCAAGACCCACTCAGATGCCTCACATACTCCTTAAGGTCCAAGCAGGGTCTTCTTTGAGTATAATCTGACTACATTTCTATATATGTGGCTCCATGCTCCATGGCAATACATGGGATTTCTTTTTGTAAGGATCAAACACAGCAAAGTTCAAACAATTAATCAGAAGATGGACTAGGATCAATCAACTTATCAGTAGACTCACATATCGTGAATTTTTACGATTTCTTTCTCCAAATTCCACAAGTCAACTGAAAATTAAAGTAGCAAGGAAGAAAAGGAACACAAACCATATACTACTTTCCTAAATAAGCAGACTGCCTACCTCTTCAGCTTGAAAATTGATGGAGTATTTTCCCAAACCAAGTGAATGCAACAAGCTGCTCACAGTGAGAGGCTGGTTGTCCTTCAGAACATAAAAAAGGAGTGTAATAGAAAAGAGCATTGGTACTGAGAGACAAATTATCCTATATCAGATTTAATGCAGGTAAAATCATTACTTGATTCATACGAGCGAAAACCATCAGTTTTGCTAGACAAATATAAGATCTAAATACAACAAAACAAAGCAGGTAAACTACTTTGTTATCTTTCACTGTATCCGCTGGCGAAGAGATGCTTTGAAATAAATAGGGTCAATCTCAGAGTGCAGAGTTTGAACATTGCTTGTAGACTCGTGACACAAATTGGACAAAATAATACTGTTGTACGGCACTAATTTGATCATAAATCAAGTCCGACTTTCTTTAATGTTATTTCTGATGCCGTAAATATGGAGCATTGTTTTAGCACTTAGTGAGATTAACAAGAAAAAAGCGATCCATATTCCATTAATTTTTCTCACAAAGACATAATAGAAGCATGATGAAATAAACTATCATGCACAAATTTAAGTACCTAGAATCAAGTGCCAGTGAATTGCACCTGATGTATTTTTGGTAATTTCACATCTCAAGTATTAGGGCATTTAACTCAAGAGGTTCTTGGCACAGACAAATCTGGGCTTCTAAACACTTTTTCTACAAAAATTCCTCACTAACATAAGAGGTAGACAATGTAAGAGATGATGGATTTCTACCTGGTAAGGAGGTCTAGACATGCCACTGGTTCCTGGAGGAAGGTCTGCAACCAGCTTGCCAGAGTCCAGAGGACGTCTTGAGGTGCTAGGCATAGGCACCTTTGGCCTGGAGGAGTCCAATGGATTATTCATCAAGACGCGCTCTGTCCTTGAAACATCCACTTGCCTCATTGATGGTACCCATGGCAGTTCATCAATAGCATTCCTGGGGGTAGAAATTCCAGCAGAAGATCTCAGGATTCTTTCAGGAGACCTTGTCCCTGCTACATTTGAAGCCCAAGAAGCATAAGAACTTCTCATCGAACCCACTTCTGGTGTTCTAGCAGCCCCATTTGACGACGGTATGCTTCCCAAGAGGTTATGATCAGGTGATTCCAGAGACCGGATAGCTCTTGACACCTTCTCCTGTAGTTCCATCTTTTTACGCTCCTCATTCTCAAGCTCTATACGCCTCGAAATTTTCTTGCGTGTTAGTTTCAAACGAAGATCTTTCGAACCCAAACGAGAATCTACATCCATAAAGTTCAAAGCCTCCAGGAAATTATTAAAAAGAAACGTACTTTTAACAGAATAAAAAGGGCAATACAGTTATAAGTCCAAGAAATCAACTACTACCATCTATGTGGCTGCTGTATCCATAGCTCCTTGGGCTCACATACTCCCTCACCCTATGCATAAAAATCCACCAAAATCATGCAACAAAAAGTGTTGCTTTCCACTTCTAAATCCATAAACTTCAAGAACTTAAGCCCAGTAAAACACCTAGCAAAAAATCTGAAAAGCACTCACCTTTTGCTGTTACTAAACAAATGATCAGCACTGCTCCCAAAAGAATCCGCCAATGTTCTTTTACTCCCAGATGCCACCGAAGAATTAACACGACCGCCATCAGAGTCTCTCCGAGACTCCTTCACCACTTTCTATACATTAATAATACAAAAAACACACACAAAATTAGCTACATTTTCAAACAAGTGAAATTTCTATCTGATTTGAAATGAATAACGTTAGACTGCATCACTATCCGCAAAGCAAAAATAAATTAATTCTTTGCCCTAGATAGATGATGAACGCGTATAAGGAAAAAAAATACGTACCTGACCAGAGCGGCCGAGAGTGATGGTGACCTGTGGCCTCGCCATTTTATAGTTTCGCAATTGCTTCTCCTGCTTAATCGTTTCTCCTTCTTAGAGGCAGAGTTGACCCATTCGTTGACACAAGGGGTTTGTGTACCCAAGAACGCTACGAGTACATTCTGCCGGGAATTTTACATTTTATTTTGTCAAAAAGTCAAGCTGAAAAGGTATTTTTTTAAATCCAACCAAGTTTTACTTAGGGCCTGTTTGGATTTATTTTCAAACTTTATTTTCATAAATTCTACTATTTCAAAAATAAAAATATCACTTTTTATATATTTTCATCCAACATTATTTTTATTTTTATTTTTATTTTTATTTTTATTTTCAAAACAGACTTTCCAATAATTTATATATCTTCTTCCAATAACTCATATATCTTTTCTCTCTATTATAATATTTCTATCTCTATCTATTTATAATCTATTAAATCCAACACAAGCATTATATTTTCAAATATTTCATCCAAAAATATTTTATTTTCCCATCACATCACATAACTAATTTTCACCAATTTAAAAATATTGGAAACCGAAAATGATAATGAAAATAAATCCAAACAGGGGCTTATTTTTACCAAATTAACCTTCGACCTGTTGAGTAAAAGAAATTAGAAAAAAATTTCTGGATTTGGAAGATTCATCTTGGTTATTGGGTGCGCGCACAATTAATAACATCAACTCTCTTTATTGTATTGTCAAATGCTATATTAATTTTATTCTAATTTTTATTTTCAATCTTTGTGATTACAACTTCTGTAATTCACAATCTATACTCTCTCAAGTAGCTATTACCAACTTTTTATTTTTTTATATTATATAGAATTTAAATAAATATATTAAAATTATAATAAACAATTATGAAAAATATACAAATATTCTTGTTTATTTTATACTAGTATAGATAAAATGTCAAATACCCTCCAAACAGTGAAGAAATACATATAAATATATTTGTATATTTGGCAAATGCAAGCTTTTGTTGTATTGATTTTATCGGATTTCTTTTTATTGTGATGTTTTCTTCTTGTGGGCTTTTAGTAATTTCGCAAAAAGGGAGAACTGCTAATGCATATTGTGTGCTGCACTGTGAAATAACTTGATCCTCCTTATGGGGTGTGCTTGTTGACATTCGTTATACGTGTACCCAAGAGGGCAAACAAGCATGGGGTGCGTTTGGCAGGAAGAGGAATAAGGAAGGAAAATGGCATGACGAAAGTATCCACTTCATGCCTTGAAATTGCCAGTATCAGAAAGGGTCGCTAATGGAGATCATAAAAGCAACTGGGGCTTAGCAAAATAAATTTAAAAATATAAGGTTAATTTAGTTGAATTTTTAAGCTATCTCATGATTAAACCAAACTTCATATAATTTCTTGAGACGAGCCCGGAGGGACATTGCTTCAACTGCTGTCAAGCCCTCATATGAGTTTCGAGACTGGGATTAATGAATCAGCAAACCCATAAATATTGCGTTCCACCTGTTGAACTTGAAACATTGAGTGGGAGTTACAGTGCTTGAAGGAGTTGTAAGGAAGGATAACGCAAAACATCACTTCCTCATGTTGAACCCAAAAGGTATGGTCAACAGCTCATGAAGACATATCAATCAAGTAAAACAAGATACAAGAGAAGGCCATTGCTCATATGGTATGTGAGAGGAAATTATACTATTTTCTTTTACACAGATTTACAGACGATGGAAGCTGTTCAACCAAATTAATACAAGAAGGTAGCATCACATCACATATTCGCTGTTGTTTCTCTGATCTCTTCCAAAGAAATGGTCTGCATAAAAGAAGGTACATCCAGTAAGAAGGCAGTAAAAAACAACACATTTTGGACAAAGTATTCTACAATCAAGCATCCGAAGGCAGTGAGCCTATATCCATTATAGGCTTAAATTCACTCGAAGCAAAAAAGGAAAAGATGCAACTTCAACATTATCAATAACAAACTAACAATGCAACTCAGAACTTCTAAGTATAAGGGCTTCAAATTCAACCCCAAATTTTTTTTCGAAATTCAAAGTTCAGGCCTTTTAATTGAAATGAGGAAACATGATAATATATTCTTATCTCTTACCTGTTCTTGGCCAGCAAAATCGTTTTCAGGGGTGAGAAAAAGCATGCAGTGGCATTCCTTCCTGCCAATGCAACACCATAATTAGAATATCAAAGACAATTGAAGCTCAACATCCAACAATCATCACCAGACAAGTTTATTGTTGGAGACTAAAAACTTCACATAAGTAAGGTTCTGAACACATGAAACTGACAATCAAATATCTTATCAACCCATTTTATACATGGGAACAGGCTTCGCAAAAAAATAAATAAAAATTAAAATAACAATGGCATGAGCAATTGGAAATCCATTACATTCTAGAACAAATCATCCACAGGACAGATGATGAAACGTATAGAGTATTTTACCAGGCAAAAGAGGAAAATAACATCCATACTCATTCTAAATACAGAACTTTGAATTTGAAAACCAACAATTCAGTCAAGATGTGAAGATGCAAATGGGACGACTTGTTGGACGACACATCTGGAAAAAAAGGAGGATGCAGATACAGTCACTAGAAAGATATGCTGCAAGTTTCTAGAACTGAGCTGATTTTAACCTTTCAAATAGAACAAATGCCAGAATTATCCTTCATAGAAGTACCAAAATCCTTTTCAATGTCAACGAACATGGCAGGAAATGGGACATAGTTTAGTAACTTTTCTTGGCAACTTACCATCACAAGTTCTTTATCACAGTAATCCATTCCCTTGGAGAGGCTGTCATAGATATTTCAGATCGGAGGGCCAGGGGTATTGGTTATATAGGTTCAGAAGATTAAAACTATCCAGGCTCTGAGATTCTGAATTCAATTTGCATTTCCCATATTAGCGCCGTATTTGTTTATCAGCCTATAATTCCATCCTCACATGTCTTATTCCAGGTTTTGGTGTATAAACAAAATTCCAAAACAGTGAAACACAAAAATTAAAGCATGCCTTCTGAAGTTATAACTTCAGATATGCTTCCATGTTCCAGCGGAGAAAATGATCTCCAAAATAATGACAAGACAAGAGCAACAGGCAAAACCTTCCAATACTAAACGTTACCTTTCTCTCATAGGAACACATGGACAGTTCCAAAAACCCTGCTGTGCCTCAGCATCCTTATCATCATAGTGCCTGAAACCATAATTGGTCTAACTATATCTTTGGCAGCACTTACTGTTATAAATTTTGAGTTACATTTGAAATGAAATAGAACAGAGAGAAAGCCTATGATTTGATACACAAACATTTGTCAGGATTGAACAATTACCGGCAAGGGCAGAGGGGTGCACCCAATGTATCCTTGTGTTCTGCCAATCCCTATAAACATATTTGCGAGAGCACAATGATGGCAACTTAATAGTAAAAGATTTTACTCAAAAAGTTCTTAAGATAGACTGGTGTAAAACAACAGATTTGAGATGGAATTCACTAGTATGCCAGCTCGATCAATATTTTCCTACTATATACGCAAGGAACTGATGGATTACATCTACTTTCCCATTCAGATCAACAAAACAAATAAATAAACCACATGAATGGAATGAATACCTTGATGACAACAGAGGTGACACCTTTATCGACACAGAAATACGTGCCGGACCTTCGAGCATATTGTTCCGAAAATTTTCTCATTATTTCTACTGATTTCTCCGTTGGCTCAACTACAAATGCGCATAGTCACGTCAAACTCATATTTCCAATTCTAACCATCAAAGAGGTTAATTCAGTGAATTCGAGTGAAAAATGAAATTACCTTGAGCCACGATGCTGTGGCGGTGACGCGAAGGTAGCGGCGGCGGAGCAACGGATGGGATGCCGAAGCCGACGCTGTAAGAAGTGGAAGCTTGAAGAGCTCTCATGGCGAATTTTTTTCACTAATCGTAGTTCTCCAGCCACTACCACAATATCTACCCAGCAGATTGTACGGATTTTGATGATTATTATGTTTTGGATTTTGATATTTATAGGAATTAATAATTCCGAGGTGGTAAGCTCCAACACCACTCATTGACAATATCGGCGGACGAATTTACAGAGCCACTCCTTCACTTCTCAGCTCAAACCCGTCACGGCAGTGAATTTGGGATTGGACTTAGACCCAAGTAAAAGTTAAATATTTATAAAATTCGTATTACGCGGCCCTAATAGTGAAAATACCAATATAATAGGCCCAATAGGATGGGATCCACTAAAATTTAACCCATCCAAGGGCCCAATAAAACGGGCTCATGGAATGCACATCTGTCATCTGAATTGGACTGCGAAGGATACACCTTGTAATTGATTTGATTGGAGATAAGAAGGCGGAAAAAGGAAACAGTTTAAATCGTTCATTTTATTTTTTGTTTCATCTTCTATTTATTTCATGAATATATGATATATATATATATTATATATTTTTTTATAAAAATAATTGTAATTGATTGAAAATTATTGCACTTTGCATAAATACATCAAATTAGATTACGAGACAGAAGAAAGAATGCATTAGAGGATCTAAAGTGAGAAGCAACAAGATTCTCTCCGCTCTATTGAGTGATTAAATCGAAAGGAAAAATAGAGAAAAAAAAGGAAAAAAAGAAGAAGAAGAAAAAAATAATTTAGTGGCTTTCTTGCATGATAATAAAGAAAATTGTACAAACAATTGCATCTAATAGCTGTTGATTTTACCTTAAAATTTGGGTTGAATTGACAAAAATCGAAAGAAATGGAGCAAAAAGGAGTTGAGCGGGCAAAATGGGCAACGGAGCACGTCTTGGCCTGCGTTGGTAGGATTATGCACATTGGGTAGCGAAGCAAGGCACACTAAGGTGCTAAGAGGCATAGAAGCTGGTCGAAAATAGGGCAAACATGCACCTAGGCGCAAGATTGTGTGTGTTTGGGTGTACATGCTATTGGAATTGAGCATCAAAGACTCACATTGTGCGCCCGCATAGGGTACTACAGAAATGTTACTTCTTGGCACAAGTTGTCTGCGTTAGGGTGCACTGCAAATTGATTTTCTCAACCCAAACTTGGCAACAGTAGGAGTTTCTACTTCGAGGCACAAGTCATGTGCGCCCCAACGCGCGACACATGCTTTTGAGTTATTTTCTCGAGATGGAGTTTAGAAAAAGAGTGATAGGTGTTCACGTGAGATTTATGGAACAAAATTTTGTATTTGCTATCTTGATTTAAGATCAATAATTTTTTTTTATCAGGTGGATTAGGTACATCACCGAATCACATTAAATC
>JACGDI010000136.1:108270-118316 GCA_014898725.1 Jacaranda copaia
CTCTATTCATTTCCTAAAAAGTATAAGTTGAATTTATTTGTTTAAATTAACTAAACTTCCAAAGTATGATATTATATGTTTAATTGAGGTGGTTTTGGGATAGAGTAGTAAGTTTGATTAATCTAATGTAGTTCGAGTAAGGTGAAAAGATTATACATATACACCTAATGGATTTTTCAATTTGCAATAGGAATAAATTGGCAAGTATTTGTTTCACGATAATTTTTCGATAGTTAAATAAAGAACAAAATAAAAAATAAAATAGGTGCTTAAAGCAGAAAACAAAAATAATAATTTCTCAAAAAATGATTGCAATATGAGTATTTATAGAAGTGGATTTTTTTTTTATTTTTCTAAAAACACACATGCACACTTAGCAAGTATTTATTAAGATTCAGATATTTAATTTCACATATATATGTGTGATGATGATACCATTATATTAATTACCCATTCAACTAGAAGTGAAGTAGGGTGGAGGGGCTGCTTTTTTATTACCTAAATGTTTTATTAACATATTTATCTGATCACATTAAAATACTGTCCTATAAACATGCACCTAGATAGAAGGTTCTATATTAATAATGAAAAACATCTTAAAAAGTCAAAAAAATAAAATAACTTTATAAAGTATTTTAAAATTCACGACTTGTCGAATATGGGGTAAAGCAAGAATTACCATTTTGAAATGACAAGAATTTCACTATACCTTGAAACTGCTTAGGTACACATCATTAATATATTTAAAATACTTTCAAACTAAATTATTCACCTTTTTGGGGGGGAAAATAATCAAGTAAATCAGTTATTTATAGCATCAATGAGATTAATTTTGTAATTTTGTATGATGTGATATTATTCTTCATATAGATATATATATATATATATGTATATACTTACATCTATGAAATTATGATTTGACACACACACACACACAAACAAAGATTATATATATGTGTGTGTGTGTGTTAAAAATTTTGACTGATTGGTTTCATTTTACTGACTTTTGAAGGTTGTGGCATTATAGGACCAAAAATATATTACTTTTGTTAATATATATATATATATATAAATTTTGAATGAATATATATATATATATATTTCAATTTCGAAGTTTTCTGGATGAATATAAATAAATTTCACTTTTCCAAGTTTTTCAAATTGGATACGACGTCGAGCTGATGGGTTTTTTCCGGACCATTATTTCTATATATTTCTTTTTCTACCTTGATTGCGATATTCTAGCAGTCCCACTTGAGTCCTTGACCTGCAAACAGAGCTCATTTTTTCTATCTTTTGTAGGGTGCAATGCGCTGTGCCCTACAGAAACACACCTCAGTTTGAAAATAAAAGTGCACAAAAATGAATTTTCTTTTTCCCCATATTTGTGCTTGCAGCTGCAAAAGAATAATACTGAAACCACTAATTTTCAATGATTTTTTTTTTCCAAAAAATCCCTCAAAAAATATGTTACAAGTAAAAATAAATTTACATTTATAAAATTAGGAACAATTAAATTGAGAAGTTAATTGCCAAGTGACCTATGGCTCAACAGCAAAAGTTTTCTATATAATGTGGGAGGTCAGGAGTTCACGTCTGAACGGACTCTTGATGTGCGTGTGTATAAATAGAAAAAGAAAAAGAAAAAAAAACGGTTGAGATGTTAATTATCATTTTATTCTAAAAACACATGTTTGATTTTTCTTATTTTAAAATCTGAAATAAAAATTGTCAAAGTTATTTGGAAAAACGGAGTGTAGATTTTAAGAATAAGGTTGAAAATTAAAAGGAGAGGTTTGACAAAATACCATTGCTATTTCGAGTGAAACAAAAATAAACGTGAAAAATCCATTTAACAAACATGACTCCTAATTCTGCACCATTTTTTCATTGGATTTGAATAAGTGATCAATCAATTCAAACAGAAGAAAAAAATCAGCAAAAGGAATCCCTGGAAAATTCCACGCCCACGAATTCAACAACCCACCCAAGGCACGCTTGCCTCTTTTATGGTCGCAATCGATACAGGAAATTATGGTGATTAATTTTTCTAATTTCTACTAATAATTTAGTTGATAAAAAATTACGGTAACGGGTCGAGTTGAAATTGGTTCTAAAACCACACCAACAATGTTATTAACGCCAAATGTGTCATACAAAGTTGAGACAGAGATTGAAATCTCGTAAGGTCAATTAAAATAAAAGTGAATGGACTTGTACTTCTTATTTACATATCAATTTATTGCCTTGCCCTTCATTTTGAGGGCAATGGTGAAATTTATTAAAATAGTCTTTTACAATTTGTCAAATCAAACAGAAATGCAATGTTTTGGTTTTAATAATTTGAACCATAATCTCTTATTTCAAACATGTATATCAATTCATTCAAATAACTTCTGATCTTAGTGGGCCAAAATTAAATGCAATTATTAATCTCACGTACCAAACACAACCTATATGAGATACATACTAAAACAATTTTAAAAAATAAAATTTATACATCTAACTAATTGTTATTCATTTATTTGCTTGGATGGATTTTCTTTTATTTCACTTGCAATGCTAAAGTCAAGAATGATGATTTAATTTCTAATAGTACCACCTCTTTAATGAACTAAAATTTATTTATTTTATTTTTTGTTTTAAGGGAGCAAAATAATATATTTACTTCCCAATCAAATTAGGTTGAATTGATTAGAAAATAGATTCAAGTCATAATGGCCTAATTCATTTATTAAGAAGGCCCATAATACCATATTAAACTGCAAAAATATTATGAGCCAAAAACAATTAAGCCAAATAAAATATAAAAAATACACACACATATCATATCATATTTTATTTTGCGAATCAAGCGACTTTATTTTATATCGCTCTTATTGAAAAATAATCATGAGATGCACATATTATACACCTAATTTTTATGTCTCTCCTACTGAAAAATATTCATGAAACGCACAAGTTACACATCTAACGCAAAATCATGCGAAAAATCTGAGTCTCCAAATTAGAGCTCTAATTTGTTCTGGATGGTCCGCGGACTTCAGCCACATTAACCATCAAAATTCAAAGTCTTTGAATGGAAAAGATACCAAAAAAGAGAAAGAAAGAGGTGCACGCATGCAAAATCACTGTGGAAGTCAAAAACATAGAAGTCCTCCTATTTTCATACAGCTCACAAGCTTCGAGCCTTCAACATATTCATTCACTCAAAAGTCATACACCATTTTCAAGTCAATTATAGACAGAGATGTGGGAAAGAACTTCACAGGAGGGCTTCTTTGGGTCCACTTCCAAAGGATTCCCACGCAGATTTACAGAGAAGAAAGACAGTAATGCTCTGTACAGATTCCTGAACTATCAGAAAGAATGTGAAAACGAATTTATAGACTAAAAATGACAAAAGGCTATGATCACGCGGGTTTCCCACAACACGAATTCTTATGTATCAAAGTGTTTCTGAGACAGTTTCCACATAAAATACTCCAAGAAATCAACTGACCAAACAGGCAGAGTTTTCAGCAGATAGCATCTGTGTATTATCAATGGCTGGTGGCAAGATCATCAAGCTTCACCAAGGATTAGAATAATCCTTTCCACCAAGCAAGGGATTAGGCATGCTTCCTTTCTTAACAATAATAGTTAGTCAGCTCCTTAATGTCCCGGCCTCATCGTTGCTAATCAGAGTATGGTCAAATGTGCATTAGTTTCTAGCTCTAAGGAACGCAGTGCAAAATATTTGAAGATTTATCTGATGAGTGTGAAATGAATCTTTTACCCAATGTCTCTATTGTCATGCTCAAAGGAACAAGTGCCTGCCAAACCATCAGTAATTAGTTGTCGGTAGAAAAGTTATCCGGGCCGCCCTCAGCTGTAGCCTCTAAACCAGATTCCAAACCACACTCGAGTCTTATTGCTGATATGAGCTCGGGGGAAATCTGTGGACGAGCCTTGACCTCTCCACCCACTGAGTCATATTTAAAATCTTTATTCACCTTCCCACTAGTTTCATCAGGTTCCACTCCTGATCGCCAACCTCTATAAAGTATCACCTTGCTAGGTTCTTGAGATACAAGAACGGCTCCCGTGGCTTGCTGAAAGGATAAGATGTATAGAACAGAGATTTAGTTTCACAATCTAAATTGATTTAAGAACTTAACTTAAAATTCCGACACCACAGACCTCCAGATTGTAAATCACCTCCTGGGCTGATGTCCCTTTGGCTCTGCCCTTGATATTCACTATGGCTAGAGGATGCTTTTGAAAGTGTGCCTTTATTGCTTTAGCAACTCCAGTTACAACGTTGCTCTTTCCTAACATAGTAATGGCAAAATAGGCATCAACTGTTATTAGTCACACAAATGGAAAGATGAATTTCAGCAATCTCATACTAGCAACAGTACAAGAGAAACATCAGTGAACTTTGTTGATGAGGATAACTAAATTCTAGCAAAGAGTTACCAAACTGCAATACAATTGAACAGAGCAATGATATGCAGAAAAAGTGCACAGAATAGTATTAGTATTACCTACAGCGAGCACAGGTGGTTTTTTCATCTTGAGGGCCTGCTTTCTTAAAAGAAGCCTCTCTCTGTTTGAAAGCTGCAAAGCTCTGGGAGGCGTCACTGATGGCCTCTCACTCATAGGTTTCTGAAGAGAGGGTTCTAATTCAGCATTCTGGTAACCACTGGAAGCCCTAGCTCTACTGTGAGGCTGGATGCAAGTGGTGGTTTTAGAGCTTGTCTGGTCTTGTGACTAAAATCGACATACAATGCATCTAATCAGAAATTATTAAGAAAATTTTTACACATAAAACAAAATAAATATAAGCAGAATCCACACATTTCAGAATTTACCCTAAGACAATATGAAAATTCAGCACCTCCACTTTGCTCATTCCTGTTTAAAAAACATTTGGTTTCGTTAGGTGATCTGGATAGAATCTCTGCTCCTGTTGTATCAAACAAATAATTGTCTTTAACTGCAGACTTTGTAGAGGCATCTCCTGGTAAGTCCCATCGAACAATATGCATGGAGCCTTTTGAAGTGTGCATGGGATCCTCCTGGTCCTTAGGAGTTGTATCAGTTACATGGCTTTCTCTAGCCTTCAACTATTACAGGAAAAAAGACATGGAACAAGTGAACTTTATGGAGTATTTTGCATTGAGAACAGGAAACCATAAAAGATGGAAAAATACATACTTTTCACTTGTACATGGATCAAGAGCCATAATTTCAATACTTGTACACCAGGCAGGGAAGAGTATCAATTTGTTGCAAATGTAATTCCACAACATTCTTTAGCATAATTTACTCTACAAATTTCAACTCCCTAAAACTAACACTTAGAAGAAGTTCCAGGATGAAAAATACAGAAACACATGGATAATTGAACCTATTTACAAGAACAGAGAGAGAATACATGGGAGACACTCCAGATAAGCAATAAACAATCAGCGCCAAAACGGGTCAACAAATTTAATGTATACACAAAAATATCCTTAAGTTCAACGTGCTATGTGATACAAAGATTAATAAATCATCATAAAATAGTTACTACAGAAATGGTTTGCAGTAGCCTGCCACTCTTATTTGCCCATTGACACACATGTGGTCAGGAAGTTGATGTGGTTCCCTAATGTAACTGAAAATATTTCACAATTTAACAGAAGAAAAAGTTGAAAGATAATACAAATTCCTGTTCCATGTGGACTCAGAGATTATCTTTTAGGCAGCATCACTTATCAAAAGAAGCTAATTTGTGTTGCCACATGTTAAAGTAAATCCTTTTTGCATATCAATGATATTTTTGAAAGGTGTGATGGATAACTCTAAATCTCCACCTTCAGCCCACACTCGATATTAATATATCCAGAGCAGTTAAATGCTCGACTTTACCTCATTGGCAGGATCTGTGAAGTAAGAAAGGCCATCACTTTCAGAATCTCCAAAGTAAGGTTCGCCATCACTTTCAGGATCTCTGAAGTAAGACTGGCCATCACTTTCAGAATCTCCAAAGTAAGGTTCACCATCACTTTCAGGATCTCTGAAGTAAGACTGGCCATCACTTTCAGGATCTCCATGAGATATTTCATCGTTGTTGTGATTTTCATTAATCTCCTGCTCAGCCAGTATGATGATGATAATACATGCAAAGCATAGCCTAAATGGTGAAAGTAATAAAACAACTGAAAAGAGTGTTGACAAGTAAAACATCAAATTTAACTTACAAATCCAAGTTTAAAATCTTTCCTCGACTTCATATCATTTGTATTGTCACCTTTGGCCTAGCATAAGATGTAGCTGTAAAATTACTATCACATTCGACCAATAAATTAACTGGTTGAAAATGAGTAAATCTGGAACCAATGTACCATCCTGAGCTTCAAGTCATCAATATTCCTGCTGAGCTTTAAAACATGTAGTTTCAAGGACTGCATCAGATAGAAACAATAAATAAGACACAGACTAAGCTGAAATGTCAAGAAAAGGATAAGGGAACAAAGGACAGAGGGAGAGTAGAACATAAACGAGACAGGATAAAACTGCTACACATTGAATAAATTGTCCAAAGTCATCTAAATACCTGCAAACAACATAGAGAACCATCAAAGAATTGTACGAAGCTAATGCTCCCATTTCCTCAAGATTAGGAATTGAACCTCCCAAAGGCTAATGTTCATGAGACTAAAGAAACATTCTTTTTAGCATATTTCATATGTTCCATACAAACAGGCACAAGATTGATTTGACCTCTTCATTACACTTGGCATAATTTTGTTCCACAAACAGAAAGAACCTGTTTATATTCATATTTCTGCTTAACTCAACTTTGGAAACACAAAAAGATTGCAGAAATAAACGTATCATAGAGCATATAAAAAGTAACTGCATATTCTTGAGGTCCTTTAAAAGGAAAACAAAAGCTTTGTCTCTCACTAGTCCTATTCCACCACATCTCACAATCTTTTTTGCTGTATCTGTACTTGACTCAACTTGGGACAATGCAAAAAGGATAGCATAGACACAAATTATATTCTCTTTAGGTCCTTTAAAAGGAAACAAAAACTCAGTATCTTACTGGACATAGGCAACTATACCTCACGGCGTTGTTGCTCTAATGAACGCTTCATTGCTTCTCTTTTACTTAAGAGTGTCTGAGGCCTCAAAGTAGAAGGGCGTGCATAGTTTTTTCCACGGTAGACAATGATTGCATAACCTTTACTAACTCGCTCAACTGCTACTAATATGCCACCACTTTCAGCTTCTAAAGTCCGTGCTATTCCATGAACCTCTTCAATGCTTCTCCTGCCAATACATACCTTCACCAGTTCCCTGTATTTCCAGTGCAGATGCATATTTTCAATTGTTCCATCAAAAACTCCACGCCGACCTGAAATAGAGAAATGGTGACTGGATAAATTCACTTTGACCTACACCCAGTACTCATATTTCAAGATGGCTAATATCCGCTGACAAAACAGTTTCTCATAAATAAGGACTCTTGCACAGTAAGATACTTACCTAATAGTAGGAAAGGTTTCATCCTCAAACCCACTTTTCTCAGCATGTATCTTTCTTCTTCAGTTATACCCTCTTTATCTATTTCAGGTGGTTGAGGGATCTGTTCTTTCTCTAGCTGTGCTAAAAGCTTCTCTGCCCTGGCTTTTTTTGCTAAGGCCTTCAACCAATTAAAACATCAACACCATGCATGCAGAGAAGAGTTGGCAAAAGATTTAGATCACTATGGGCATTTATCAGTGCTTACCATGGACAACTTGGTGCTTGTTCTTTCCATTGCTGCCTCTGAAAACCTCAGCTTCCTTTCTTTGGAGCGGCCTGGCAATTTTTGATCATTTTCTTCATCATGCTCAGCTTCAGCAGTGTATTCTTTTGCGCCATGTTTATGCTCCTTTGCACTCAAAATTGATAAGCTGCCTGTCTTGGTTCCTAAGACATCCATCCCAGATTTCCTCCGCTCTTCTATAGCTGATGAGACTGCTGCTGGCAAGAAATCCTTTCCTCGGTAGAAAACAATAAATTCTTTATCTCTTGAAAGTAAGGTCCCCCCAGTCAACCGCTGCAAGAATTTATTTTCAAGTAAATAGACATCTCTGAAAATATTTGACAATGACCTACCAAAAGAATTTGCATGGTCTCACCACATGAGTTCAATATATATCAAAAGGGCCAGAGATTTAATAGCAAATTCTATGTGCTTAAAATAACTACTATCATAAGCATTTATGTAATTAATCAGACAAGGTCACAAACCTCCAGTTCTTCAGCCATCAATTCACTGTTTGTGTTCTGAACTCCTCTCTTGATAGCAATTTTTGCAATTTCACATTTCTCCCAGAGTTTAACTATGGAAGCAGCCAATCCTTGAAGTTTCCTATTTCTCCCTGAGGAAACGTCAAATAAAGAAGTTATGAAGCAGCCAGAAAGAATAACTACATTAAGAAAACAACAAGAAGTCATTTGATATAACTCTGACTTCCACGAATTTCAAATAATCCCCTGCCACTACTAATGTTCTGCTAGGGTCTCCAAGAGATTTCATGGCAAGTAGAATCCACAAATTTGTCATTAAGGTAATGTGACTGACCTCAATGTACCAATTCACATGAAGAGTAAAATTAAATAATAGAGTTATGGGAAAAAATGTCCAACGTAATGCAAAATGACATGGCAATGGCAGACCAAGCTCTATAACGTTGTTATTATATAACGTAGTACTTTAGGTATAACATAAGAGAAGAAAAGGATGACTAACCTAAAGCAAAATGACATGGTAAAGGCCTAGCAAGTCTCCGCAATACAGTCATTTCATCGTTCGTAAGTTTAGGTTTCACTCCATATGGAAGTAGACGGAATGGTCTCTTGTATCCAGGAATTACTGCTGGCAAAAGATCAGCATCAACAGGAAGAGGATCATATCCCCACCAATCATTAAACCGCGGACCAAGTCCTTCCAGCAACTTATCAGCTTCATCAGCAAGCTCTGCCTCACCAGGAAGCTGGAAGCGCACTCTATTTGGCAAACCCACCCCTTGTATTACAGGTGGATGAGAAATTTGTATATTAGAGTTCAGTCCAGGAGATTCCACAGCAGTGGTGACTGGTGATGATACACCCGTCTCACTAAGTGTTCTTTGATCCTTGTCTGCATCAGGAGATTCTTCAGAAGGAGAGTCATTTGACAGTTTATCAGTCAAAAAGTATGGATACTTGTAAGCAGGTCCTCTGTACAGTACTATATTACTTCCAGATCTCCAAATAACTAGACCTCCAGTTTTTCTCTGAAAATGGTACCAATTAATTTGGTGTCAGATAAAACATATTACAATGAGATTGCCAAAATGGAAAAATCTATCAAATGAACAATTTCCCAAAACAGAGACAAGCATTCTTCATTTTAAGGCTTCCTAACATTTTGGTAAAATCCCATGCTGAACTTTCAACATATAGATAGGATTCAATTGGATATAGCAAAGATATTTAAGTTTTAGTAACTATAAGTTTTCGCATTGCTTTCTTATGGCGTTTTTTACAGCAAAATCAAATTCGATACGTATCCAACCTCCAATAACTCATGAGTTCTCTTCATGTTCAGCCTGCATATATCCTCGCATGTGATCTTCACCAGTTCGGACCTCCTCCATCGCTCGTGAATCCCGTTCACAATCCCTTCTGTTATCGCAGCTTTGCCTACCTTCAACTTCTTCTTCAGTCCAATGCCAATACTCCTCAGCCTTCTCAGCTCCTCCTCTGGCAACGTAAGCTCCGCCAAACTGGGGGCACTCTTCTTCTTCCCTTCGATGCGTTTCCTTATTCTATCTTTCTCTTCCTCCTCCAAAACCCCGCGCCTTAACTCATGAAACCTCTGTATCGAATTCCCCGACCCGGGTTCAGGAACCGGATTCTCTGGAGTGCTCCAGCTTGGGTCCAGAGTATGCCCAACTCGATACTTCGGCAAACGGGTCGGCAACGGAACAAAAATTTCTCCAGGAGAATTGGGGCCTGGAATTGAGGTTTCATCCGGC
>JACGDI010000136.1:124603-145423 GCA_014898725.1 Jacaranda copaia
TTCTACAATGGCTGAATACTTTGATGCACAGAATCGCAAAAGTGGGAATGAACGATTTTTCCTTCCTATTTATAGGCGAACGTGCACGGAAATCCGTACAACTGCCATAATGATAGCGTGTTTAGTACGCTTTGATTCTCGTTCTCGCCCGTTTCGTATTCTGTTCCTACGCGCTTCGTATCCCATTCCTGTCGCTTCGTATCTCGCGCAGTGACAGCCGCATTTAATGAAAAGTAACCGCCGCGGAACCCTGGTCGATAGTTCAAAAA
This sequence comes from Jacaranda copaia, assembly GCA_014898725.1. NCBI lineage: Eukaryota > Viridiplantae > Streptophyta > Magnoliopsida > Lamiales > Bignoniaceae > Jacaranda > Jacaranda copaia. The sequence continues at coordinate 124,873 of JACGDI010000136.1, forward strand.
ACCCTGGTCGATAGTTTAAAAAACCCGGGTCGAGTTTGTTACTTGGTACAGATGAATATAAACTCCCTGCTCCTTCTCGTCGACAAGCTCGATCAGGACCGGGAGTTGGGGGGACTCATGATATGGGATAGCCCAACAGACCCAATAGGCCCCTTTTACAAATCAGACAGCTCATGAGGCTCAATGTGAAATGGTATAATCCAGTAGGCCCAACAGGCCCAAGATCAGAGGATTCAACCCACTAAGCCCTGAGGTAAGTCACTTTGGTCGACCTATATCGAGCCCGTATAAGAAGCCCCGTGGTCGACCCGTATCGACCTGAGGGCCTCTTTCCAAGTCTTGTGTTGATAGCCCAGTGGTGAAGTCAAAATGGTCTACTAGTATCGATCCCATATGGTAAGCCACGCGGTCGACCCGTATCGACCTGGAGGCTGCTCCCGAACTCATCATCTAAATTTGGTCGACATGAATTGACCCACGGTTGCAGATGGGACAAGTTGAACCTTTACGCAATGATTACGCATGGCGGCAGATATGACTACTGCATACGGATGTAACCGCTCCCACCAACCCTGACAACTCTGTCAACAACTCTGGTAGAGGCGTGCTCCTACTGATGGTACTACCCAGGAAAACAGGAGATCGCGCCACGTGGCCCAGTCCCGAGATCTGGGCAGAAATGACTATCCTACCCCGGCTATGAGGAAAGCCCAAGTGTACCTGACAAGGGCACTTGGGTAAATTCACACCATTATCAGATTATAAATCAGGCCAACACCACCACGCTCAAGGTATTGCAAATTCACTGTTTTACTACATACTCTATAAACACTCTCCATCTCACCGGAAAACCTGACTTGAGCGTCTGAGTGCCTTAGCCGGGCACCTCGGCTAGTTTACGTTTGTTCTTGTTGCAGATCTCAAGCCCAATATCATCCAAAACCACCGGAGTTCCGGACCATCAAACTCATTGCTGCATCAGTATGGATCCCTAATTTGAAAATAGTAATTTTACAAGTAATAGTGTAAAAATTAACAAAATTTATAATTTTTCTTGAATAATCTAAAACTTCATATTAGGTAAAGTTAAATCTCGATTTGAATGCAAAAAGTACATTTTTTTAGGGAGGGGAAAGGAAAAGAAAAGGGCCAAACTAGTTTGTTCGTAAACCAAATTATCATTTTTATTTGTGTGCAAATATTACAATTATTACTATATTATTAATATTTTAAACATATATCATTTGATATAAATTTGAGAAGATCCTCCTTTTAAGCGCATAGTGGGATTGGCTAAACAAAATGTTGCGACATAAATTTAATATTAATGTGGCGGTCGCCAATCTTAGGAAGTCAGATGTTTTCATTTGATGCAGTGTGGGATATTGAAGTCTTGATCTCGATATTAATATTTTAAGAGGGTGCTTGGGTAAATTTATTTTAAATGTCTTATAAACTCTTACATCTCATAAAATATTTTTGAAAATTATAAGATGTTAGATCTTATTTTTAAAATAAATTGTTGAAGTGTTTAGATAAAATAAGATTTTAGAACTCATAAGATATTAATAATGGCAAATTTGTAATTAAAATGGTTAAAAATGAAAGAGCTTGTTAAAATCTTCAAAATAAATTAGGATCTCCTTACTTTTTTTAAAAGAGCTTATAAGCTTTTAAAATCTAATTTTAGGATTTTATAAGCTATTTTTCAAAAAAAATTACCAAATATTTTTTATCAATTTATAAATTCTTAAACATCTTATAAGATGTTTGGAGGAATTTATAAGCTCACCCAAACACTCTCTAAATATCCCTATTTACAATTTAGACATCGAACTAAATCATGCTCCACACGAGTAAATTGGGTCCTTAACTTGATTACAAGAGTGCACATCAGACTAATTGATATCATCTTAACTAAAGTCCTACGATGCCTAAGTAGAATGCTAAAGTGGTCAAATAAGAACTTGAATGTAAGAATATGAACTCTAGTAAATTGTGGAAAAATGACATGACCTGTTAACGTGCAATTTCTCTTCTTTATAGATGATGTGTTGTCCTTATCTATATGGATCAAGGTGGCAAATTGTCATTCCTTTGATCTATGATCCATCAACGGTCAATAATCCGGGTCATGACTTGGGTAAATCCTTATCGGATCAAGACTCGAGTAAAAATGCGCGGATCCTCATCCTATTTGATTATTTTGCCAAATCCCATGAGTAAATTGGTCTTTCACATCACACTCATTAATTACCCTCATCATCATTCAATTTTTTTTACTATTTATAATAAAAATAAATTATTCAAATTATACCCTAGGACAGAAATAAAATAAAATTGTCCCCAACTACAAATTAATTTACTTAAATAAAATGAACTATATCGTGAAGTTTGAGTTAAAATAAAAATCAATTTAAAGTTATTTAAGTTCGGACACATGGCATTTACCTAAATAAATTTAATATTTTATTATATTTTATTTACATTATTAATTTGATTGTCAAAGTATAAAGTTTTTATCAATTATTAAAAATTTACATTTACTGATAACTCCTTTTGAATTACTTAACTCTCATAAGGATATTTTTTTTAATTTCATTGGTAAAATATATATTATAAATATAATAGTCCACCAAAGTACATATTTGATTGCTATTATTGACTAATTTATTTAAATAATTTTATAAATTATATGTAATAGTTATCTAATTATTTAATCTCATATAATCCCATATGTCATTAATAATATTTATTTAATTATTTAGTTTCACCACTCATATAATTTCATATCTAATTAATAATTTTTTATCTCATCACCCAAAATAAACATCACGTTAACGCGACAATGGGTTTGCACCCACTATTTATGGCTTTTCCATTCTATCTTATCCTTTCGTCACATGGACAATCCTTTCAGCCAAAGATTGGTATGCAAATTGAATACTTTTTCCTTACGTGTAAATGAATATTATTTATATTCAATCATATAAATGAATGCATAAATGATAATAACACATTTAGTATTATTTTGCTTCGAATGATGTAATTATGAATGATACATAAACAAATAAATATATTTTAAATCTACCAAAATAAAATAATATAATTTTACGTTTGGTTAGTAAGATTAATTGAAAAATAAATTAAAACAAAATATATAATTTTACAATTATAATTTTTTAATATTTATTTTAATAATCTTTTTACATAGTAATCGAGGGCTAGTTTGATTCAAATGATATGATTATGAATAATATATAAACAAATGAATATATTTTAAATTTATCAAGATAGAGCAATATAATTTTACGTTTGGTTGGTAAGATTAACTGAAAAGTATTAAAACAAAACATATGGTTTTATAATTATAACCTTTTATTATTTATTTTAATAATCTTTTTATATATTAATCAAAGGTAATTTGAATTTTTTTGAAACCCAAGGAAAATGTATCAAGCCTCTCCCCTCTTGATACATAGTTCAACTTAATATAAAGCCAATGATTTATCAGGGGCCTATAACAAGGCAAACAAACAATAAATTAGGAATGATTATACATCTATCAAACATAATTAATTGAAGTAAACAAGCCCCAAGTGTAATTTGGTCCTTTTGAACCTTATTTAACCCAAAGAAAATGTATTAAGCATCTCTCCTCGTGATACATATTCCAACTTAATATAGGACTACTGACTTATTAAGGACCCTATTTCAAGGCAAACAAACAATAAATTATGAGTGATTATGCATCTATCAAGTATAATCAATTGAAGCAAACAAGCCTTTAATTCATTTAGTATTCATTTCAAATACATATTCATCAGATATATGTAATTATGCATAATTTAATTATATCTTTTAATTGTATCTAACAAAAATATTTAAAATATTATCATATATAATATATTCTATCTTTTCATCCATTTTAAACTTTTAAAAATTACTTTCATATAGCTTCAAATTTTGTGTTATGTTATTTTTCTACTTTAGGAACCGTTTTTTTCGAATTGTGTTATATTCTTTGATTTTCTTTTTTCTATGAAAAATGCATTCCATTGTAAATGAATAGATTTTAATATTCTATGCGTTCATATATTTGATATAATTGAATAATTATATTTGGATGTTAATATTCAAATAATCATAATCAAATTTGAGTTTTGAATAACTACAATTAAAATTAATACATCCAAATTCATTTAACATCAGCCAAGTTCGAATTTAAATGGCATTGTCTAAGATGGATATAAATACGGGATTGTATAAATTAATCAAATATGAATATTAATGAATTATATTTGATTTGTTCAATATCCATTTATACACCTAACTGTAGCCCAATAAAATTAGGGACTATTAGAATAAATTAATATACATATTTAAAATAAGAGAGTGGGTTTAAAATTATAGTAACTGCAATTTTAAATCCTTGTTTGAATCAACATATTATTCAACACTATTTTATCAAATTTCATTATTGCCCTTGATTTTTCACCTTTTGAATGAAAGGCAAGGCAGTAATTTTGTGTGAGGACGAGGAACAATTATGTCCTTCGATATTTTAATTGGCATATTGAGATTATAATCTCACACCAACCTAAAGATTATAATTGGGGCTAATCACATGATATGGGCTCGGAGCCAATCTTCACTTTGTTGGTTCGGTATGGTTTCGGATCCAATCTTCACTTGGCCCATCACCACAATCTCATGTATCAAACATGTCATTAGCAAAGATTAAAAGGGCTAATCACACCTAATAGCCTCTATCAAATGCAGACCTTATATTTTCATGTACTTTCCTACTAGCATTATCCCCGATGCATAGATTCTTTAAAATTACTATATATTAATACAATTATTGAGTTATAAATATAACTAAAATAAGAATATAAAAATAAAAATTTCACAAAAATATCAAGTAATTAGTAAAGTTAAATTTAAAGTTTTAAAATTTAGTACTTAAAAGTTTGCAAAATATAAAGACATCTCATGTACATTATGTCATAAAAAATAACTACAAATATGATTATGTACTTTATTAAAAAAAATATATTATGCGATCAAAAGTTAACTGATAGTTGCATTAAAAAATAAAAATATATGAGAATGATATAGGACACAAAATTGATGGTTTGAAAGTTGTTTGAAAAAAATTAAAATTATAATACTTTAAGATTATTTTAGACTTAAAAGAGGATGAGTATATATTAAATCAAAACTTAAAATATAAAGAATTAAATAATATATTAATTGTCAAGTATTAGAAAAATCTTATTTAATTTTAGTTTTTGATTAAAACTCAATTAAATCAAGAAAAAACTATGATAGTAAAAATTAAAGAAATATATAAAATAATTACAAAGTTAAGATCAATATTAGTTTATAAGTTTATAGAAACCTTTTAATTTAACTCATAGCTTTGTTATCGAATTATTGAGTGAAGAAAAAAGTTTGATATTAGTAATGCGACGTTAAAATCATAGTAAATTGATAAAATAATTATAAGCTCAAAATTAATTTTAAATATGAATTAGTGATAGGATATGAGGATGAAATTAGAATATAAAATAAAATTTAGAAACAATAAATTATCATGTTCATTCTCAACTTTTTTGTATGAATGTAATTGGATCTTCATATTACATTTCGCAAATAACAGAAAAAAGGAAGAAGTGAATACCGCAAAAAGTTGTTAACCTTTCAAACAATCAAAATTTAAAGAAAAAAATAAAAAATAATATATATATTGATAGACAAAGTAATGTCTAGAGTTATAAATTTAAAAAGTTAATAGGTGTATTTTCTATTGAAATGGCCATCTCATAATTTTTTTAAATATATAAAAAATGATCTAAGAATATATATTGATGTAGCATATAAAATTTTTAACAAGAGTTTGAATTATTCATATTTATACATACATAATTACAAATATATAAATATAAAATAAAATTGAATGATGTACTTCTAAAATTATAAATATTCAAAAAATGAAATAAATTTTAAAATTATTAAAATAAAAAAATGGATCTCATCCTATAAAACTATAAACTTAGATGAGCCAAAAAAAAAGTGAATTGAAAAATAAATTACAAAATTTAACAATAAATTGATAACTTGATTCAAAAAAAGAGTAAAATGATGATAAATGTATAATAGTTTAAATAAAATAAAAATTAAATGACAAATTTTATCAATAATAAAGGAGAAAAAATTAAATTAAATTAAAAATATTAAGCACTATTAATAATAAATGAATTGATAACATAAACCAAGTAGTAAACTAAAGGATATAGAAATTTACAAATTTAATAGTAATAAAAACTAAATGATAGACTTTATTTAGATTGAAAGGAAAATTATAGCATTAAAATCCAAAAAATCTCATCCATCATGTAATATACCTAAAATAAACCAAAAAAGGAAAATCAAAAAGGCAAACAATAAAATCAAATAAACAATAGACACTTTGAATAATGAACTAATGATGCACACAAAGATATAGAAGGGAAAAAATGCTAGAAAATAAAAAGGACATAAAGAATAGAGTGAAAAAAAAAAATACTAAAACTTGAGAATATAATGAAATGACTTTGGAAAGACTTTATATATAGTGGCATAGATATAAATTAGTTATTAAAAATAAGAGAAAGTCATGAAAGACTTGTAAAACTATAAAGTTTAAATGATCAAGAAATCTTCCACATTGAAAGTGGAGATGGAAAAGATTTTGCTGATAAAATACAATTATTTTTTGATATTAGAGATAAATAAAAAATATTGTTCTAATCAATAAAATGATTTCAAAAAATCACATATATTTAAAAGGAATAAATAATATTAAATTTAATAACTAAAAATCAATTTTTAAATTTAATTAAAAAACTCAAAATTCTAAAAATTCAAAATTTGGTCAAAATTACACAATTATGGGATCTACGTCATTGTGCTATATAATAGTATAGATATATATGTATATTTTATTTTTTTTAATTTTGAATAAAAGAAAATTAGAGATAGGATACGATCATATTGGTTGGAGATAATAATCAACAAATAATGAATTTTTTTTAAATAAATTAAAATGCTCAAAATTCTAAAAATTTGTAATTTAGCCAAAATTGCACAATTAAAATTAAAATTGCATAATTTTGAATCACACACCATTGTACTATATATAATAGTATATATTCCATGAAATTATTTTTGGGTCAAAGATGCCTGTTCCACTAACTTTTTGATCTAAAGAATTCAATCATTATTTTTTACTTAAGTCACTCCTTAAACTTCTTATCTTAAAGATCATATATGTATTGCCATTATTGGGCAATACATATATGATCACACTATAATTCCTACAAATCTTGTTATAGGGTGTAAACTGTCAATAACCTACCAAAGGACAAAGTAAGTAAAAGCCATCATGACACATCAACACTATTGAAAAGGCTATAAATATTCTATTATCAGACTTTAGCAAAGTATGCACATTATCATCCTAAGTTCTTACCCTACTGCTCCATCTTCCAGTTGATTCACTGACTTAAGCATTGAAGTGTCTTAACCGAGGGCCTATCAGCTAGCCTAATGTTTGCTATTGATTGTAGGACTCGACCTCAACATTTCCGAAAACACATCCCTCGACCTACGACCAAGTCGACCATATTGGTTTTCAACCCAATGCTCCCATAAAATAGTTTTCACGCTTATCAATATCTGAATCCCTTTAATATTCATGAAATTTGGAATTAAATGTTATTGTATAAAATAGATATAAATATGAATATTGTATGATGCGGCTGAAAGTCGCTTATCGTGAAAGGATAGTATTTTGGGTGAATTCGAATAAGGAAGTCGAGTGTCCATAGCTATATTTCTCTCAAGGTTTAAGATCTGCAACCACAACACATGTTAGACCAGCGGAGGTGCCCCCAATTAAGACACTTCGAAACTCAAGTTAGTTCTGATCGAGATATATTAATCGAACAGAAGACTGAAAGTATTGGGAATTTATAGAGTATTTGGCATTACCTTGAGCGTGGTTGAATGTGAAGTATTTATAACCTTCTCCAGGCATGATTTGTCCATAGTGCCCCTATCAGGTGTACTAACTTTTGCCCTTATCAGGGGGTTGATAGTCATTCCATATCCAGATTTCAATACTGTTTCAAGTGGCTGAATCTCTTGTTTTTCAGGGTGAACAGTACCTCTGGAGGCGCCTCTCTACCAAAGGCGGTGACAGGGTTGGCAAAGTTGGTGGCAGGGTTGATGGCAGCGACTATACCGGCAGTCATGCACCATTAATGCGAAGGCATGCTGCTTGTCAGACTAATAAATGCGGCAGAGACCCGAGTCAGCGCCAGAGTGGGTCCTGAGGTCGATACATATCGACCAGACCTGACTAATTGATCATGGATCCCTGTCGAGTAAGGTCGACCAGATGATTGTTGATGGGCGCTTTGGCCCAGACTTTATGTTAGGCCGGAGTGGGTTCTGAGATCGATACAGGTCAACCATAGATCCCTGCCGAGTAAGGTCGACCAGATAATTGTTGATGGACGCTTTGACCCAAACTTAATGTTAGATCTATTGACCCTATTGGGCTATCTCATATCATTATATAAATTAATTGAATATGATTACAAATGAACAACATTCAATCCATTTAGTATTCATTTAACCCAACATTACCTAGATGAATCGAGTAGACCCAAATACCTCTTTGGACACAAGTCCCGCAGCAGCGTATAAATGCCCAGCCCTTTAGTAGAGCCCGCCGAGATCGCTTATAAGGATCCATATGATTCTCTAATGATTTTTATTTATTTATTTATTTTGTGCATGCAAGTAGTTATAACTTTTTATTTTTAGAAAATTAAATTAAGTAAAGGATGCTACCACATTATTCACGCTGGAGAAAAATATATAAAAAAAAGAATTAAGTGAAAGGTTTCTTAATTACTTCTTAAACATTCCTTGGGTTTGGATAAATTTGTAACGAATTAAACCATTCCACACGTGGGAAAATTTAAAAAAAAATTGAAATATTTTTTTAGATGTTAAAAATTCCATGAAATTATTTTTAGGTCCAAAGGGCCTCCTTCACCAACTTTTCAATCTAAAGAGTTCAATCATTACTTTTTACCTTAAGTGACCTCTTAAACTTCTCACATTAGTTAGGGATCATTTACCAAGAGGCTACCTACTCAATAGAATTATTATAATTAAGTACAAATTATTGATGCAAGTTTTCGTTGTTACTCAATAGAATTCAATAATTAAGTACGAATTCATACAAATAGTTGAGAGAATCTGTCATAAAAGGATTTAAATCTAACAAATTTTGAGCATGTGAATAAATATATAACTTCACTAATTATTATTAATTAAAATTCTCTTTATTTCTTTATTATTTCCAACACAATTCCTTCACCTTAATTTGATAGGTTTACACTAAAATACTCCTTGGTTGAGGGGTACTGTGGGCTTCCATAAGTATTGATCACGTAAATATTTTTCACCACAAGCTTGTATATCTCAAACATGCCGAATGCTGGAACCACTGCAAAGTAAATACGGACAAGGAAGAAATAATTATACTTAGTATATATTAATTAATTAATTAATTAAATCTTTGATAAGATAAAAAAAATATTATGATATTATAAGTTCTTTATGTACATTACATGTGAATCGAGGGTGGCGATCAAACAGGGTCGCGTTGGCAAACGCAGCTTCTTCGGTCCCGGGCTTTATCTTTTCGAGCTAAATTAAAAGCAAAAACTTAATAGTTTGTAATATGTTTTTTTTAACAAATAATAATAAGTTTTTCGTCGTTAATTAAATCATGAAAATATTTTAACAAAATAAATATTCATGAAACATAAATTTAAAACCTAATTAAAGTCCTTACAATTAAAACAAACTTAAAATTAATATATATATATATATATATATATCACTTCTTGTGCTATCATTCCAATCATGTCAACAAGATCTTTCAAAACCATTCTTGAAAATCAAATAATTAGTATGTTAGAAAAATGATCTAGATTTGTTTAGAGGTTTAAAAATAAAATAAAAATAAATATGAGCTAGTAGATGTATATTATTTAAAAAGTATTTATTAATGAAATGAAATAAAAAAATAAAATATAAATCAAAATAAGAGATTAGAAATTGTATTAAACTCAAAATTTACTAACCAACCATACCTCCCCTGTGAGTGTGACCTTTACACATATGGGTTCCTGTGGGTCCAAATCTCCACAAGTGCCCAGAGCATACTGGCTCACGGTTAACGAACTTCGGGGATCCACACGGCTGTAGTTCAGCGTGGCGTTGTCCAGCGTCGATAAATAAAAATACGGAGTACCGCTTGCTCCGTCGCTATAAGAAAGCGCGTTTCCAAAAGGCGCGTTGTTGAGATTATAGGCGATGCTACTGCAATTAGAAGCCAAAAAGTAATATACGAACTCATAATCATCTATTAATCTTTCTAGCATAATGACGAAAATGCGTGTGATACTGACCTAACCACCCCCCATATACTTGCATTTACGAGCTCTCTCGCAGCGTAGGCTGCTGCTTTAGTGAGATTCGCGGATGCAGGTGGAGACGTCGGCGAAGGAGCACCACCTGCGCCAGACGTGGGGAATGGAACGGCGGCGGCGGCCGCCGTCGCCGTCGACTCATCGCCGTCAGCATTGTGGACGAAAACGACGATCAATGCGAAAAACACGTAAGATCGCATTTCCGATATTTTTTTTTTCACCTAATGCGGATCAGATTAGCCAAATGTTATGGGAATGGGTAGAAAATATAAGTAGAATATAAAGCATTATTTTCTTTCCGTTTTTCCTTGGTTGCAGCCATTATTGAATTAATAATTCAGGCCGTATAGTTCAAGTAAATGTGCCACTGAACTTAATGATTAATCTAAGAGGGAAAGAGTGTTACTCATATAAAGAAAATACATATAACTCAGGAAATCTTTCTGCACTCCTATGAATGCCAAAAGTCAATTAATTTCCAAATTTTCTTGGTTAGGAGTTTATTTTGGAATAGAATGAGGTTTCACGAGGCTTCGTGACTGGAAAGAAGGGGATTTTCTTAAAATGCCCTTCTTGATACATCTGGGGAGCTTGGAGGCCTGTAGGCCTACAGGCCAAATAGTTGGATTCGAGAATTTTAAAATACCGTAGAATTTCTCACAATGATCGGCATACAATAATGTGTTGAAATATTTTAATAAATTATGTTGAGATATTTATTTCTTTAATTCAATGATGGTGAGTGAATTAATGCAATGAGATGTCCTTTTTATTATGTGTGAAAATGAGTATGAAGGCATGAAAAACGTATCACACCAACATTAGGATAATAATCGAAATAGTATTTGCACTTTGCATTGCAGTTGGTGGGACCTTGATTAATTTGCTTCTTGTATAAAAGTAGTAAATGAATGAATTGGGTTGGATTTGGTATGTGTTTAAATGAATTTGGTTTAAACGAATTCGATTTAACATGAATTTAAATAGGTGGATTGAAAGTAGTTTAGGATTGATTCAACATAAATAATAATAATAATAATTTACTTTATTTATTCGAACAAATTAGTTCAAAACAGAATAATAGTATCAATGTTAGTGACATGATTAAATAAATTATATATTTATTTTATTCATATCTTTTATAAATTTCTTTAATTCAAAACTTAATAAAACCATCTAAGAGCAACCCAGTGAAATCCATTTTTAGAGAATTTGAAGCCCAACACAATCCATAACCATGCATATGGGGTTGAATCTATGAATTTTAATCTACTGTAATCCCTCCAATTCTATCTTCCGATATTTTTCTTATATAATAAATATGTGTAAATACACTCGACATGAAAGTCACAAAAGAAAATTTAATAGATACATATGAAATTATATGAAAAGATATTCGGTTCGCCGCAGCTATCAACGATAGGATGAATGTTAAGGTTTCCTGCTGTAAACAAATTTTGCAGCTAATGAACTGCCCATTTTCATAACATCTAAGAGATGAGAGAAAAATTTGGAGCCACCTCTTTGGTGCAAATTTCTCCACTCTGGGTATGACTATTGTAATTAATATTTCAATAACATCACCAATTAAACAAAAAATTAAAGGGAAAAGGAGACCATTTAGCCGAAGTTTTGAACCATATAATAATGGAGAGGAGAAAAAAAACTCTTCTATTGTGGCGGTTCAAACAACTTAATCAAATTATGAAAATAAATTAGACTGCAACCTAGTTGTGTATGTTGGTTGAAGAGTACACAGAATTGATGGGAAAATGGCAATTTTAGTCCATCAACTTTCACTAGTACTTTTATTGGTCCATCTCAATTTTGAGTTTGTAAAAATAGTCCAAGTTTTGAGAAATCTTTTCAATTTCCGTTTATTTTTTTGCAATTTTAATCCATCAGGCCAAAAATTACCCAATTGGACCTGACTTTTGTCCGATCATCCTTAATTGGGCTTTAATTTGAGGATTCTGTGATATATGGTAGAAATTACCACCTAATAAAAAAGGCCTAAAACTTGGGGGGTGGGGGGTGGGGGAGGGGAGCGCCAAAAACTTGCCTATTGATCACGTGATTGGCCAACTCCACAACTCGGAAGAAGTGTTCTTCGTGGTTTTTGCATCGCTTGGCTCTACCTCTAATTCGTTACCTTCATGTCTTCTTTGAATTTCTTTTCTCCACTTTGAACCCATTAAAATTTTCATTTCTTGAATTCCTATTCTCCTGCCGCACAAGTATTCCAAGGTGAAGAGCTTGAAATTTCATTGATGCAAGAGGGAGATAGCGTGAGGAGATTGGGGATAAATAGCTCCAAAAGTTGGAGATGGGTTCGTGAAATTTGGAGATTCCTTCTATGATTTTAGAGATGGGCTTCAAAAGTTCTTGAAATAGTTAGTAGAAATTTGGGACTATTGAGATTTTACCCTTTTGCATACTCGAGGGGATTAATTTATACTATTCCATTTTACTTTTGAAGTTTTCTTTCTCTTTTAGTTATTCTTATTAGGTGACAATTCTTACCACATGTCTCAAAATCCTCAAATCAAAGCCCAATTTGAGATGATCAGGCTAAAATTGAGTTTAACTGGGTAATTTTTGGCTCGATGGATTGAAATTGCAAAAAGATGGGCTGAAATTGCAAAGTTTTCTCAAAACCTGGACTATTTTTGCAAATTCAAAATTGAAATGAATCAATAAAAGTATTAGTAAAAGTTGATGGACTAAAATTACAATTTTCTTCACAATTGATATATAGGTACATGCAAAACTTCATCACTGTAGAATAATGAGTATAATTTAGAAACATTTTTGCATCGGTGTAGGGAAAAAATTGCTGACATTTGGATCCTATTGTTTTCAACTTGGGCCCCCATAACCAACCCAGAGCTAGGAAATATGAGACCCACATCAGTATATTACCCGAGTAGCTTTGATGTAAGAAAAACATTGAAATTATACAGACCAATATTTACACTGAGCAATGGCCTCCAGGGTAACTATCTACATGCAACATTTCTATCTCTGAAATCTACAAAAAATTACAAAAGCCAACAAACTTATTGCACTTGACAATGCCAAGAACCAATAATACTTATCCAGCCGAGCTTTAGTCATGTCGTCGGAGAACCAGTTGTACTGCCTTCCTCTAGAACTCGTCAAATGTTCAATCACAGAAATAAGAATTGCACTTAAGAAACTTCCAACCCCAAAAACACTCGTGTAAAGAGCTATTCCCATTGTCCTCAATCTCACGGGAACTTCAGAATAGAAAAATTCTTGCATCCCTACAACAGTGAAGATATCAGAAATCCCCAGCAATATATATTGTGGTAGCAACCAGAAGATGCTAAACGGGACATCCTCGGACAATAGTTCCATCTTTCTACTAATCTCAAGCCGTCTCCTTTCTGTAATAGCTGCGATTATCATGGCTATGACGGACAGAAACATCCCAATTCCAATCCTCTGCATCACGGAGATGCCCTTCTCGTTGCGTGTGAAAATACGCGCGAGAGGTATAAAGAATGTGTCGTACCAAGGCATCAAGATAATTATGGAAACAGTAATCGCACTCTGGAGTGCGGCTGGTGGGATCTTGAATTTGCTTCCGATGTTTCTCTTCATCGTCATGCCTTGTTTGGTGAAAAAAGTGGCCGGCTGTTGGAAAATCACTGCAAACATTAGAAGCATCAGCCAAACAGGCAATAAGCGCAAGACTATCTTTGCAGCTTCAAGAGGCTGTATCCGTTCTTCATGACTCCGTCCAAAGCCCCCTGGCTCTAGGTCTTGATTGCTCCGTGGTTTGTCCTGAAGTCTGCGGCCAAATTCTAATCAGAAGATATACAAAGAAGAAAGAAACTTGTCGGATTAATGTGTATAAAAGACTTACTCTAACTCAACCAAAGTATATTCCTTGCTAGACAAACAATTCCTGCAATTGATTATCTTTGAGAAGCCTTCTTTGATTCCTCGGACAATGTCTTCAAGAGACTTGGTCTGCTTGTGTATGTAAAACCGGTTGCCACAGAGAAACATTAGGATCGACGACACCATAGAGAGGGTGGGAATAGTGAATCCTAGTCCCCAACCCAAATTGTCTTGAATATATGATGGGACTGTGACGCCTATAAGGCTGCCACAACAAACACCAAAGTACCACCATTGGAAAAACAAGCTCTTCTTGTCCGAGCTCTGGTCATCACTACTAGTACGAGGAGGCAATTCATCTTCATTCTCGAGCTGGTCTGCCCCAAATGCTTGTAATGAAGGGTTATAACCCCCTTGTCCAATAGAAATCATAATGAGACACAATGATAGGATTGAAGTGGACCCGACTTTGTTTTTTGGAATCCAAGGCCTTCCCATTGCCATTGATGTCAATGCTAAAAACCCCTATCAATGTATAATTTTCAATCATAATCTTCATTAAAACCATATAAAAATTCAAAGAAAAAGCAGATAAACTGATCAAAATCGACAGCCCTTTTCCCACATTGGATCCCCATTATGACATGTAAAAAACTATTCCCCACATCAGTATTCCTTTCTCTCTGGGTGAAAAACTGGGAAAAGTTGATAGGATTTGGGCTACATGTAGATTTCCACTAAAATCTTTTCCAATTATATTATCAACCAACCAAAGCTTTTGAGACACCAAATGAACAAAAATAATTTTAAGTGCATTCCATTCTCTCCACAATAGGCAGGTGCAAATACACTCATTAAGCACAATATACGTGTAAAATTGCATGAAAAGATAACTCACCCCAGAATAGCACACTGAAAAAATTAAAATTGTGGAGTATCTATCCCAGTAAGAGTCGACCACCGTGGCAAATATCAACGGCAGCATCGACGTAATTCCAACCCAAATGTTTACATATGTTGCAGCTGATGAATTGCTCATCTTCATAACATCTGTCAGATATGTCACCAAATTTGAAGCCACCCCTTTGAATGCAAATCTCTCCATCCCGGATAAAACTGTGTGCAATATTTCAAGAACATCAACAAATTGAAAAACCCATAAAGAAACAAAAAAAAAAAAGCAAAATGGAAATTATAAATATATGTCCAAGAAAACAAAATGGTTGCGGATAAACTTACCTATGAGGAGAATACATGGTTTGTTCAGTCGCAATGGTATCTGTACTTCAGCCATGACAGTGAAAAACCCACAAAAAATAAGAAGAAAAAAAGAAAAGGGATGTGGCCAAAATAGAATGACAGAAAAGATTTTACTTAGAATTTGTAAAACAAGATTATAGGGGCATTTTCTATGTTGCTGTTGGATGATATAAACTCTCAGTCTCCCCATCAGACAAAATACAAAAGAAATGCCACTCCATTTTGTCCATCAGTGCATTTTCTGTTTTAACTCCAACAAGACTTCTTGCTTTTTGGTGGATTTAATGGGACACTCGACATTCACTAATAAAATCACCCTAACAGGTTTTCTATGGTACAGTATTTAAAATCAAGTGTTTGAAAAAAGGAAGTTGACCACTTTCATCTCTTGGGGGTATGCCCACAAGAAAAAGATGGATTGTTTTCTTACAAGTTACAATTATTGTTGGTTTTTTTAATTACAACATGTGGGAATAAAATTTGGATTCTTTATTTCATTCCACATTCTATCTCCTATTCTAATTTATTGTATCAATGTTAAATATATTTAATTTTTAATTAATTATTTTAATAAAAAAATATTTAATATATTTATAAAATAGAATAAAATATGAAATAAAAAATGAAATCGAAGATTTAAAAAAAAGAATTAATAAATTAATTGGTGAATTTGAAAAGGATGGTCATATGTTGACATATGTCCAGGAATTTCCATGTGGGCGCAGCCTGAAATTGCCAGGTATTTTTAGCCCACAAAAATCTTGGAATTGCATGGCGCAGTGGAACGCAGTATATAATCAGAAATTTTACGTAATTAGCTCCCAATTATTGAGAAGTGTTTCGGGAAAGATTTGGTAATTATGATAATAAAAAGGGTATCATAATTTTAAAAGGATTTGCGGCAAATTAAGAAATGTTGCAAATTTTAAGATTTTTATTGTTGATTGAGAAATCATCAATGGAAGGATTTCTCACCATATTATGGACCTGATCTCCTTCTCATTCAGATTTATGTTTCTCTTAATGGATATTTATGATAAATACCTAATTTTTAGAAATTATAATGTTAGAATCTTAATTCATCACGTACTTTAACTTAAAATTAAGTCAAACTTTGAAATCCGTCACAACATTTTATGAAATATTTATAACAAACACAAGTCAGCTAGAAATTCACGTACTTTCGAAATTACTCTTTCTAAACACGTTAAAATGGTACAACTCATAAAATGAGTTATACTGTATGCTTTCTAATTTCCTATATCATAGGCTTTAAACTAACTGAACAAATAGTTATTATGGAATTGAATTGGGAGACCCTTTTTTGTGTTTAAGTGAGCTATTATTACAGCATAAATCCCTCAAAGAATCCTTTCTTGAAAATCAGTCTTCCCCACGATTCTCCTTTCGAACGTCAGCATATCGTGTCGGAGTATCGCTTGTGGCTACTCACGCCGATGGCGTGCATTCGTACATGGCTCACCACCAAGCAACCAATCTTCACAAGTAAAACGCATGCATGCGCTTTCTTAATTTTATCAACCAATGGCTAGTTTGGTTGGGATAAGTTTTATCTCATCTTATTATTCATTTACTTTGAGTGATAATAAATATTTAAATCCAAATTATACCTTGAGCCCGTATTTTTTTGTGCAAGATGAATGGTAAATTAACCTGTTACCCCATGGGTTTATTTACTCATAGATTTGCTATTTGTCTTGAAATTATATATTTGCTCTTAAATATAAAATCAATTATGATTATTATTATAGAGAAAGATAAAAAATAGAATTTTTAAATTTGAATGAGGGATAAAAAGGTAATTTGATAGGTATAATCAAGCTGCTTTAGTGTTGAAAAACCAACAATAATGTAAACCTACATAAAAATAATGAACTATAGCACAATAATAAATAATTACATAAATTATTACATAATAAATAATTAGGAGATAATTTGAAAGTCAAACCAAACTAGCCCTAAGTTTCATGATTATGTTACAATATTAATGACGTGGAATTACTGAAATACCCAATAAAAATGTCTAAATGAAGTGAGAGATCTGTATTCTTTCTATTTTGTATTTTATGGTATGATTCGTATTCAATCATAAAGCACCGTTGATACATAAAGTGTAATGGACTTACGTGCTTTCATGTGTTTTGGTACGCATACCATATCCTAAGTAGTTAATTTATCGTATATCACAAATACGCCAGCATAATTATTCTAGAAACATATGAAATATGAGATTAGCATGGTTATGGTATGTCTATGATATCTTTCAACGATCTTAATATATTTGTATTTTTAAGTTATATATATTTGAATTAATTTTTCTAACAATCAAAGCATCTGACCCTGATTAAAAGAATATTATTCCACCAACACACGTGAAAATATAAGTTTTATTTATTTCACTTAATCATATTAGATTTTGCACAGCTTGTTTTTTTTTATTATGTATTTATTTATACGCATGCATATCAGGAGTCCGTTATGGTTCAAATTCTTGACCTCCCACATTATGTGGAAAACTTATGTCGTTGGACTACAAATCACTTAATGCAGAGCCTGTCTATGTACAACACAATTCAAATCCAATCATATAAAAAATTCTTTTCAAACAATTGTAGAAATTGCATTTGATCAAACTCAACTAATTAACAACAAATACAATCCTACTTTCGATCTATTTCAACCACATAGAGTTCCCACTAAATTAATTTCCATACACAGTTGGAGTCATCTAACAAGAAGATAATCTTGATCTGGAAAAAAGGTAAAGATGAACATTGGACATAGCCCACTTCCCACAAAAAGAGGAAGACAGAAAAAGGACACCTTGCAAAAAAGCCTACATATATGATATATATATTTTCACAAACCAAGATCGAAAGAATAGATAAAACTTTAAGTGGTGGATCAGTGCATGGCTTGCATGAATTAATAATGTCGACATAAAGATAGAAGAGTAGTGGAAATAACCAAATATGACCACCTTTTATTTCTTGTTTTCTTTCTTTCTTTTTCTTTCTTTTTTTTTTTTCCTGGGTTGGTGGTGTATGACATGGAGATCACTTCTTTCTTTTTGACGACTCCATTATTGGACACACAAAAAATGTTATTAATGTTGGGAAAAAAGCAAAGGATAATGACTGATTAATGATTCTTCATTAATTTTTGGGAAAAAAATTATAATATTGTCAGAACAAATGTATATGAAGTGTTGAACCTGTTTAGTTTCTGATGGAAAGAGCTTGGGATTTGGCATTTACTCCAAGTCCGTCTATTTTCTTGTCATTAAGCAAACAAAAGAAAATTTATTCTAAGTATTTCAGATGTATGCATACATATATATATATATATATGGAAAGAGGGGCAATAATTTGAGGACATTGAAGGAAGTACCTTACTGTAAAAATCTTGGATATATTGATAATTTTGTTTTTGTTCTTGTTGTACTATGAGGTAATGGAGCAAGTTGACAGGAAAAGTAGTGAGGTTTGAGGTTTGTTGCTCATAATTCGTGGTAAAGGTATTCAAAAAGGTTGAAATTTTCAACTTTCCTGTGATGTTTCCCGTATTTAGAAACCATAGAAAACCAGCTAGGATGTCATCGGTGGTAATGTTAAAATTGTTATTGTTTGTTTATATTATTTAGTTTTATTATAACTTATAATATCGCAAGAAATGACGTCATTATATTTATCACATATCGAAAGACCAACCAACGATTTGGACTTGAGTGAGTGTATGGAGTATTCGACAGAATAGGTTGCTATCTTGCCACAGATAGGAACACGGTGAAACGAGGAGGGATTCCTATCTCATTTTCGTTGGGCCATGGGCATTAAATAAAGGAGTATGTATAGTGACGATTGAATTGCTTAATTATTATTCAATTATCATTGCATAAATTTCGGTTGGACATGTGACAAAATCGTACGGATAAAGTTATCTTGGATAATTAGGCAAGGGTTGGGCAATCGGGTCACCCTGTATGAAAGGAACATGAATTCTTGACGTATTTTTATAGATATTTTGAATTATAAAGGTATTTAAGTCATTTAAAAATATTTCCTGATTATATAATAACGATAAAATTTCAACAATGATTCCATAATATTTGCATCACCACCAACAAATTAAGTATTCCCTACAAAAAAATTACTATGAAACTAAATTCGTATTTATGACTACAAATTTTTACAGTAAGTTTAACATTTACAAATAATAAGTAATAACGATTCTTAACATCAATATGTAGTCTTATTCGTTGGAAACACAACATATTATTTATGCATTATTTATATAAAAATTCATATACATATAACAAAAGAACAATCATAAATTATGCATCTACTCTGAATTTGATTAGATCAACTACGATTTTTTACGTTCAGTTATAGATTGATTGTTGCTAATACCTTAGCTTTTTTAGCATGTTATTCAATGCTCTTATTTCACAAAAGTTATTCTTATAAAAAAACAAAATTTATTATGATTCAACATACCATTAGTGAAATTTTAACATTGTCACTTAGCACTTTGCCACACTATATTTTTTTTTTGTTCCAGTGGGAACTACCTTCAACTTCATAATTTTTTAGCAAAAATGTAGTAGTTTTAAAAGCCCAAATTACAATCTTCTGGATAGACTTTGGCAAAGCATTTCCCAAAAGTAGAAGTCTAGAACCTTCAGCTTCAAATTTTTTATTAATTACAGGACCAATTCTAGCGGGCCGCAGCCCGATTGCATAGCACAACAACGTGGAAAATTGAAAGGCCCAATTTCTGGATTTTCTTCGAGCTTCTGGAACCACGTCATTTTCTTCGATCTTTCATTGATGTCGTCAAGA
>JACGDI010000136.1:153320-176510 GCA_014898725.1 Jacaranda copaia
AATTTGATACTTTAATTACTAATCTTAATTTATTATTTCCTAGAAAATATCTTATTCCATAATTTGATACCGTAATTATGTTAAATTCCTTGATCCAAGCACATAAATCCCTACAAGTAATTCATACTAAAAATAACCAAAATATGCAATTCACTAAATCTTTAAAGATACAAAATTATTGTTTTTATTTTTTCTTCATCTCTATAGGATCATAAATTTGGTGAGCTAGACTCTAATTTTTTTTAAATATGTATGTATTTTGTAATTTATATATGATTTTTAATATTGTAATTTTTATGCTTATAAACCAAGTTAATTTGTAAAAGAAATTTGGTGTCTCGATTTTGTGGTAAGTTAATAATTTCATTCTTTTAACTATATTAATTTTTTGCATTTGCCGATTTTCTTCAGTCTTTTCATTTTATGAATTTTCTTTAACCCATGGTTTCTTTATTTTTATTATTTTGTTGGTTTGATATTTGTCCGTGGCTTATAGTTTTTTTTTAATGATTAGATTAAGTATTATTAAAATTTTAATTATAATTAATATTTGTATAATTTATAAAAAATATAGCATTTAATCATGACTAATATTGAATATAAATAAAATTCAAAATTTAAAATTATTACTCAATTAGTTATATTATATTCAATATATAAAATTCTTATTAAATTTAAATTTCGTATAAAAATGCAATAGCAAATCAACTTTGAGTGTTGTCATTGATGGATAAAAGGCATACAGTGTAAGTTTTATGTTTTTAATATTTACATAATATATTTGAATTATAAATATTAAAGATTTTATTTTATTGTTCTAAATATTTTTTTTAAGATAATTTTTTTTTGTGTAGGTAAATATGAAATTATGTAAGGAGTGGTGTAACTTCAAGAGCATTTGATTTGATGATCATAAGTCTCAATCAAATGAAATATTATTATATATTATTTATTTCGACTATTAAATTATTTGTAATAAAACTTCTGTTATTTTTTTAAATTAATATTTTTATTTAATATTTATAATAATTTATAAAAAAAACAAAGCTATTTAATTATAATCAATATTAAATATAATAAAATTTAAATTTTAAAATTTTTACTTGATGCAACGCAAGGGCTCAAAACTAGTAGTTTTAGATATTATTTAAACCAAGCATCTTGACACCAGGGCGAGTCTAGCGACACCGTTTCAGTGCGGAACCGATGCTCCCGAGTCGTCAGGCTGTGAGGGAAATCTGAAAAATCTTGCATTTAGGGTTTAAGAGCGGATTCTACTTTTACTTATTACCTGAAAAATGGAGAGCTCGGAGGGGAAGGTGGTGGCAGTAATCTTGGTCGGTGGCCCGACCAAAGGTTCGAATTTTCTCATCCCCCCAAAAATTCTTTCTAATAAAAAAAAAAAATTCTTTAATCCACAGTTTTTTATCCCCATTTTGTTCAGGGACTCGATTTAGGCCGCTTTCCTTCAATATTCCAGAGCCTTTATTCCCCCTGGCTGGCCTGCCCATGGTTAATCACCCCATCTCCGCTTGCAAAAGGGTATGTTTCTTCTTTTTTGCTAAATGTATTTGTTTCTTGTTAATGCAATAATTCATTCGATTGGCTAGAGAATTTAGAAATTGTCCAATATTAGTATTGAAGGCGAAATCTCAACGTAAATGTTGCTCCTGTTTTATGGAATTACTTTGGCATTGATGTCGCATGCATTCTGTTGGGAGAGTCAGATATTGTTTTAGCATTGATAGTTGCTGGTATGCAGATTCCCAACCTGGTGCAAATTTTTCTCATCGGGTTCTATGAGGAGCGGGAATTTGCATTATATGTCTCCTCAATATCTAATGAGCTCAAAGTTCCTGTAAGGTGAACTCAAATGGTGTTTTGCCCTTGGTATACGGTTTTGTTTGGTTTGACTTGTGATGTTCTGTATTTTTAGTTATACAATACTCATGTTTTCATAATTTGGATGTTTCTCTGGTGGGATTTTTTCATTTTTCAGATATTTGAAAGAAGATAAGCCACATGGTTCAGCAGGGGGCCTTTATTACTTCAGAGATCAAATCATGGAAGAGTCCCCTGTATGTGCACTGGTTTCAGGCAATTCTTGAAGAATTACTTTGTTTCAACTCCACTTTTCCTCTGTTTAGCTGTCATAAGTTTGTCATAAGTTGAAATTATGACTGTCTATGGTTTGTGCAATCTTAATCTCTAATTTTCGCTTCATTAAAACATATATGAAGCACCTATTTTCTCATTATATTCTTGTTTCTTTGTTCTTTCCAAGCAAAAAGACATTCTCTGCTGTCTTAATTCCCGGGCACATATGTGCCGGTTTTCCCTTACTGTGTCCTAATTCCTAAATGAAATTGTACTCTTTTTGTTCATGCAGTCACATATTTTGCTGTTGAATTTTGATGTCTGCTGCACCTTTCCATTGCCCAACATGCTAGGTAATCATTGAGTTCTTCATCAGCTTCAGGACTACTTTTGTCGTTTGGTTCTGAAAGATTTTAGACCCTAAATTATCCTCTTCATCTTGCTATAGTTCATATCAAGACTATTTCTTATTTACTAACAGCTTTTCTGGAATTATACTTTATGTTGTCATTCAGAGGCCCATCAAATGTATGGTGGGGTTGGCACATTGCTAGTTATTAAAGTAAGTTTCCTTTCACATGATTTCTCCTTTTTATTTCTTTCTTTCTTTTCCCTTTTTTTTTTATTTTTTCCCCTTCGTTTTTTGAGCTGGCATATTGCATTGGAGAATAGGTCTCATCCTAATGTTCTTTCCATGAAACTGTTATCATTTTAACTCCCATCTTTGCCCCTATGTTTTTTGCAGGTTTCTGCTGAATCAGCCAACCAATTTGGTGAGTTGGTTGCTGATCCGATTACCAAAGAACTGTTGCATTACACTGAGAAACCTGAGACTTTTGTACGTATAACAAGTAAAGAAGCACATATGACTCAGTTTTAGAAGTTAACTAGTCCTTCATTTATTGGGCTTATCATTATGTTTCTCCTTATTACAATTACAGGTGAGTGATCTGATTAACTGTGGCGTTTATGTCTTTACGCCCAAAATTTTTAGCATCATCCGTGAGGTATATCTGCTCAGGGAGAGAGGTTAGTGATGCTGCATGTTCTATATCCTTGTCGTGCCATATTTCAAGTTATGATTCCAAGTAAGACCTTACACCATAGGAACATTTGTTTGTAAAGTCATGTCAACATGATAACAGTTTCTTGTTCAAGCAATTGTAAATTGCCATCATTAAGCTCTGTTTTACAATTTCTTCTGGTTTATGGACTTGCTTATTTTATACTCATGCTAACATAATAGCATTGTAACCCTAGTGGAGGAAGCTAGCTTGTCTGACTTATAGACTCATTTGTCCCTCTCATGAGAGACTTGAATCAGACAAGCATAAAGTGGATGATCTTGTCGTTAAAAATGTTTCACCATTATAATAGTTTCCAAACCTTAAATATTAACCACCCAGCATTGTCTATCTGAAGAGAGAGATGTGCAGTAATTAGAATAATTTCAAAATTATCACTCGGCTCTATTACCTGAGCATAGTTTGTATTCCATTCCAGCATGATCTAGGATTTATGGAGATAAGTTGGCTGGACAGTTGGGGGTTCACTAGACCCCTACTCTATCCACTCATGAGTAGCGCATCCATATTGATCTTTATATTCTATTCTTGTTAATTGCAGCTGATATACACCATGTATCCAGCTATGAATCACAGCAATTGGCAACAAGGTATTCTCGACAGTGATATGGCTCATCTACGTATTCTGTACATAAGTGATATGCAAAAAACCTTCATCAAGCACTTTATGGTTTACTATTACTGGGAAAAGAGCAGCATATACCATTTAGTGCTCAATCCCACACTGATGCATGCTTTGCTTTCAACTGCTGTATTTTGTTTGTATGCGTATCTAAGCTTGAATTCCAGCTTCATTTTAACCACTGGGTTGATATATCTGTCATTTAGGTCTCTTAATAAAGATTTTGTTCGATTGGACCAAGATATTTTGTCACAGCTTGCTGGTAAGAAGCAATTCTATACATATGTGACTACAGACTTCTGGGAACAGATCAAGACCCCAGGGTAGATTACTTCTTATTCAATGTATATCCTCTTCTTTCTTGTGTCTGGAAACTTGGACCATCTTGACTCACTCGTGCCTAACTTGTCAGAATCTCTATTAAGTGTTCTTCTTTATATCTTGCTCAATTCCGATTTACGTCTCCACATCTGCTGGCCAGTGGAGATGGAAAAAGGGATGCTACAGTAGTTGGAGATGTCTATATTCATCCATCAGCAAAAGTACATCCAACAGCTAAGGTAATTCAGTAAAAAATGTGTCATTCTTCCAAAGTTGATCTTTAAGTGAGGAGGAGAATGCAAACATGCTTGTAGAATGTAATTTCTCTGAATAACAAGGAAAACAATTTATTTCTAAAATATTACTCTTGTGTGCAATTTATCAAAGCATTAACAAATGGGACTTTGTTGGTAATTTTATGTCAAAACTAAATCTGAGCCCCCTGCCGCTATTAATTTTGCTCGCGTATGTAAACAGATAGGACCTAATGTCTCCATATCAGCAAATGTCCGTGTAGCTGCTGGCGTGAGACTTATGAATTGCATTGTGTTAGACGATGTAGAACTCAAGGTATGTTTAGTCCAGAAGAAAATTTTATCATATCATTCTAATAAATTTGAAGTCTTAAATATTCTCTCTTTCACAGGAAAATGCTGCTGTTATGTATGCTATTATTGGGTGGAAATCATCTCTTGGAAGATGGTCTCGAGTCCAGGTAAGGTTCTAGAATATTTTTAGCTGCACAGGTATTTGAAACATGAATTTATTGAAGCTGCATAAACAAGTGCTTTTCGAATAGCTATTTGTCAGCCACCCCTAGAACAATATCTGGTCACTGCACCAAAAGATTTTATGATAAGTTGCCAAATCCACTTCGTTATTTATGGAATATGAATCTTAATTAGGAATACTGAATTTTCTACACTGCAATCAACATGGAAGCCCGTCTTTTGGATTTTCAGAACCATATGCTTATTGTTAAACAAAATGCCCCCCTACATTATGTGGCTAAATTGTTGCATCATGGATTCAGGCCGATGGAGACTACAATACAAGGCTTGGGATTACTATCTTGGGTATGCAACTCCAATCTTTTACATCCCACAGGCAGATAACATTTTTTTATCCCAAGACTGATATCAAATTATCTTCTGTAATGCAGGGGAATCAGTGACTGTTGAAGATGAAGTGGTCATCACTAACAGTATAGTTCTTCCAAATAAGATGCTCAACATAAGCGTGCAGGAAGAGATCATCCTGTGAAGCTGACCGGAGATTCCAGAAGCCTAACATAAATGGATTTTTGAGTAAAATCATACAGAGATGGAGGTTCAATTGCAATACATCATTATTGTCTTTTTTCAGCCATGGAGCACAAGGAGATGATTGCTTACATTTAGTTATTTCTTAACTGTATTTGTCACTGACAAATCATATATAAATCCAATTAAATTTTGGTATGTGAGATTTGAGTTAGCTTCAAGGCTACATTCTTGTACTTCAGGTTATTTCATTTTTGCGACAATCATATTACATTCTAATGATGCAAAAACCAGTTGTATGCCTAATTGGACAATAAGTCGTACATATAAGAAATCAGAAAGAAGAAACGGTAGCCTAATTACTAGTACTTCTATAAGAAATGATTTCCAGAGTAGACTATATCACATTCCTAATCATCTATTAGATCTTCCGAACTTTCAGCTGAAAAGAAATATATCCTAATCAGTGTAACGCCACTTAAATTTCCTAAACTACGGCACCTTCAGAGGTCACCAGCCACAATGTAACTAGTTCTTTCACAGGACAATAGCAGCATTATGTCCAACAAGGTTTCTCTGGGTATCTTCAGGCAAGTCAGGGAGCATAAAATATTCCCCAAGCATTCTAATAGGAACAACAGCTGCTTCCACAAAATTCCAGGAGCATGGACTGTAAGATCTTCAATTTAATTTCAACTTCACACATTCAAAATCTCTAGTTCTCTCATACAGGGAGCTGCAAAAATGAAGAGTAGCAGCAGCAGAACTCATCCCATAATCCATCACATAGGATCCTTAGGATTATAGCTAATGGTACCAGTATTATTCCTGACGCTGTAATTGCAATTTGTAAGCCTGTATTTCCATGTGAGAGATAAGGATGTGCCCTTCCTGGGCATCAGCTCCAAAATGCTCACTATAGCCAAGCATACCAGTATCTTCATGTAGAAGATTTATAGAAGTGGCTTTCACATTCGAAACAGCAAGGCCTTTGAACATGTCAAACAGATTGATTGGCTCATCAGACATAGTTGAACAATGTGACTTGCCTTTTCGACAATATGAAGAATCCCAGTGTCGCCTATGCAAAATGAGAGCGAATTTGGGCTCGCCAGGGGGCTGCTGAGAGTATTTCAAAGGTCGAGGAACCTTAAGATTCACAATATGCAAATCACATGGTAAGGAAGCCACCAGAGGAGAAAAGGACCTAGGGGGTGGCTGTACTGATATTGATTCAGGGGTTTTAGCAATGAATATATGCATTGGATAGTTCAGGCGAGCACCAACCAGATGAGAGAAAAGAGAGGGACTCAGAGGGCGAGGATTCAAAATGGTATTTGCAGATGATGAGACGTTGGACTCCACTATGATGTGGAAAAGCACATTCATGGGACGGTTATCCATTACTCCTTGGCCCAGACCACGTCCATCATCTCTCACTAGCCGACGATCAAGCATGATCTCCAACCACCCATTTTGTAAGCTTGCCACACCCAAGGACTGCCTAGTATGAATGGAGAAGCGTTCACCATTTGAGCCTTGCATAAATGCAAGAGAGGGCATTGGATAGTAGTTTCCCTGCACAGGTATCTTGTCATAAGTTTCCCTACGACTCATCTGGAAGCCATTCAGATCAGAGTAAAAGATTCTCTTGTTATCAATATCTGTTTTATATCTAGCTAGCAGTTCTCTATCATTAAACTCATGCCCAAGAAGCTCAACATGGTACTCTTTCTCAATGATAAATTCCTGTATGGTACCTTCACCATTATATATACGGGTGCTATGGGAGATCGGAGAAGAATCCCATGCTGTTTTTGGATAAGAGTAAACTTCCTGCACCAGGTGGCCCTCTGAAATCACCATTTGTCCACCAGCTTGGGTGATAGGCTCAGCATCACCATTTGGTTTGAAGAGGTAGGCCCCACTCTCAGTGCTAGAGTACATACCTATTTCTTCACCAACAACATTCAGGTGACCATCATTATGAATTATTTTCTGCAACAGGCCATGGGTTACGTTAAAGACGAGTGTCAGATGTTGATTGCTGATTTCAACTGTGTCACTTTCTAAATTAGCACAAGCATAATGGGTGGGGCAAGGAAGATGCTTGGATGGAGTGATTCTCAGAGTAGCTGGTTTGGCCTTCTCACAACCAACAAATCCATTAGCAACATAATAAGTCTGCAAACCCATAGCAGGAACAGAAGATCTCCAATAAAGACGATGTCTTCCAGTAAATATTCTGTCTTTATCATGGCTCAATTCAGGGGAAATCTGGCTCTTGACACATGTCCAGTTCAAGTCCAATACAGTAACATCTGGTCTTTCAACAACCACCATCACTACTTCATTTCTTGTTTGTTCCAGTGAGTTAAAAAGGACCACAGTCTGCACAGTTCCTTCACGTGCACTAATTGCTCTATGCATGGGTTGACCATCAAATCTAGATCTTGTTTGTGCAGGTTCAAAATTAGCTGGATTCTGATCATTTTTTTCATGGCGAATTCTAAGCAAAACCTCAATTGCCTTGGCCATAAAAATTTGCAAGTCTTGTAATGCCATATGCATTCGCTTCCCATAATCTTCAACCACATGATCCTTCGCTGTACCAGTCACACCATCATGATGCTGGAACAGGGCTAAGTTCCGTCTAGCGGAGGTCAACTTGTATGAAAAACTAGTAGGCAACTTTTCACATTGTACTTTCTGGCAGTATCCTAACAGAAATGCCATCATCATTTCTCCGCCGCGAAGTGTTTGCTCCAATACACGGTCAACTGCCTTGAAGAAGGGCCTGGACACATAATAGCCACTCCAGTAATCTTGATTTCTATCGGCATAAGTAAAGAAATCACCTGATAAAGAAGGGAAACCTCCAATCTCACCAGAGCCAATTTCACCAGTAAGTGAATAATTTATTTTGTCAGCCTCATCACGCAGGGTACCGAAATAGTCATCCAAAGTACCAAACTTAGCTTCAGCATTCAAGCTAGGATCAGAATTAATATAATCAAATAACAATTGATAATTCCTGAACTGAGCTTCAGCTTCAACAATACTGATGTAGCGGAAATCATCACCAAGGGGAACAAGAAGTGTGTTTGTCCGGTAAAGCGTTGATTTCTTCCGATACTGATCCAGTAATTTAAGTGCCCTCTCTTTCACATTTTCCTGGTCAGTCTCCATGGGATGTTCTCCCCAGGGACAACGCTCATAAACAAATCCACGCATTCGAGCAAAGTCAAACTGGCAACAAACAGCAGGCTCTGGCCCACAAGTATGTGGAATATCATAAGAATAGAAAGGCATCATGTGGACAAAGATATCAGTTGTTTCCTCAGCATCCCAGCTCTGCCTCCACACATACTCCAAGTTCTTATGCCATGCCAACTCCTTCTTCAACTCATAATGTGTTCTCTGTATAACCATGTTCTCAAAACCCATGCGGCGGAGAAGATAAGCCATGGTGGATGAATAGCCAAATGGATCAATTGACCAAGAATTCTTAGGAATAACTCCAACAGTTTCATTCAACCACATGTTACCTTCTGTCATCTGAGGAGTACAATTTAAAATATGTGACAACATAAGTAGATAGGGTAAAGAGTCTCTTGAAGATCAAAATTGGAGTCCCATTGGGCATGAAACTAACAAACAGCATGTAAAATCATACTTCTCTACCATAACCAACAAAAATGCAAGCATGGGTTTGTGTGTGTGTGTGTGTGTGTAGAGAGAGAGAGCATGTGATACTATATACATTTTTGAATAAAAAATATTTACTTCAACTTCATCATCATTACATGAATTGGCTCATATATAAAACATCTGATATCAGGAAAGACAGCTGAAAGTCCAAAAATATATGAGCTACTGCCAAAGTAAACTACCACACCAAACAACACCTTGAGACAGATAGCATGTATTAAAAATAGACAAAACATATCAATT
Organism: Jacaranda copaia; assembly: GCA_014898725.1. Lineage (NCBI taxonomy): Eukaryota > Viridiplantae > Streptophyta > Magnoliopsida > Lamiales > Bignoniaceae > Jacaranda > Jacaranda copaia. The sequence continues at coordinate 162,662 of JACGDI010000136.1, forward strand.
CCAGTATTAATAAGAATTTAAATTCTATAGAGCACGGCTATGTTTGAGATTTTCATTTAGTAAAGTATTATAAGCATTGGAGAATAATGCAAAGGAAGTCATAGATGACTCCTAGAATATGTAGCAATAGGAGACCAGTGATACCAATGCAGTTATTTATGTTTAGATGAAAACCTAGATAGTTCACCTCACACAGAATGCTGGATTGAAGTCGGTAAATATATTCAAAAGAAGAATGAACAAAAAAATTGAACATTTACCTGTTCAATGATGGCAAAATAATGTGAATTAGCCTGCAGAAAGATAGAAAAAATAATCAGTAAGATTAGACAACTCTATATTGATGAATCAATATATCAAGCCACTTTTACTCAAAGAATTAAATAAATGCAATAAACTGAACACATTTTTCCTACACTATTATTGTAACAATCTCAGTAAATATTCACAAAAGCATCTATGAGATTAAACCTCAAGCTGCAAGTGACTTGTGGAGGCAATAATGCAGCTTACTCACAGTAAAGATCGCAATCAACATGATAGGGTGTATGACATGAAAAAATGAAGTTCAGCAAGCCCGGAACAGAGATAGGTCAAACTTAAATCACATGAAACTCAAATATGCAGAGGTAAACAGCAATGAGAAATTCATGATTATTCATCCAAGAAAAAAGATAAATAAACAAATTTATTAATATATTTAACAGGAACTAAAATTACCTCATCGTTCATCACCCATCCACCTCCAACAATTTCCAGCTGCCCATTCTGCACTAAATTGATGAAGGATTCTCTTTTCACATCTGAAGCATCCCTCCACCATCTCTCTAAATAAGACATCTCTTCCCATATAAACTTTCGCCGATTATCCTACATAACAACTCCAACCAATCAAGTTTAAATTTACAAAATTCAGAATCCTCAAATTTCCGAATTATCTTCAAATTTTGACCTAGAATTTGTGTGGGCATACAAAATTAAGCATCACTACACCTACAAAATTAGGCACCTCAAATAACAGCAAGAATTTACTTCTAGTTATGTTATATCTAGAAGCTTAGGATCTTGAAGTCATTAAAAGTTCACAATGATAGAACTGAAGGCAACATTTGACCCACTTTCAACAATCTACAAATTGATTTAATAAAATAATAATAATAATAAGCCTAGAGCTTGATCCAGGCAGAATTTTAACCTTCGAAAGCGTTTCAACAATGGTATCAAGGATATGCCTAGACTGCCGATCATAATATTCGTCAACGGTGAGCTTCCATCCAGGATCATTATGCGAATGCGGCACCACAAACACCTTCAATTTCTCCTCATCCCACTCATTCCCTTTATAACTCACACGCCATCCCTGCTTCCACGGGCCGCCATCCTCATCCAAGAACCGGATCTTATCATAGAGCTCTTTGGTAGTAATATCTACATCGGCTGCCAAAATGGTGTCGTTAGGAGACTTGTGAACGACAGGTTTGCGAAGCCGTGTGGAGCGGGCTCGGGACGTGGAGGAGCGGAACTGAAGGGGTTTGGGGACAGCCGCGAAGCGAAAGAGGATGAAGAGGAAGAATATGAAGGTGAAGCAGAGGCCTATCCTGAAGAAGTTTGAGATGACGAAGTCGCGGAAGGCAGCAGTAGTGCGCTTTCGTGGCTTCCGAGGCTGTTTGGCGGCGGGTTTGCTGGTCGGAAGGGGGGATTGCGCCCAACCACCGGCTCCACGGCGGGAGGAAAATGCCATGGCGGCGGAGCGAGATCCGTTGATTAACAGTGAGCACAGAAGTTGGGTCTCGACGTAAGTCTACAAGAAGTTTGTGCCGTGGCTGTCGAGATATTATTTGATCTTGTTTTTGATTAAACCAATGGAATTTTTGTAAGGCTGGTGATAACGCCAGACCAGTTTTGCGAATGCCAGAGCAAAACTTTTCTGGGTGATGGTTGAATATATTTAGAGTGCTTTTGAAAAAACATTTTGAGGGATGCATTGGGAGGATGTGATGCATTTTTAGTTTTGTTCTGAAAATTAGGTAAAAATTAGTTTAGTACTTAAATCAGTATTTCTTTTATTTAGGTGAATATGCAACATTATTTTATTAAATGAATTGTATTTACTTGTGAAAATTGATAAGAATTCCATAGGAACAAAGAACTCAAGATGAGTCAAATACGATATAAATATTCTGCCCTAAAATTTTCAAATAAGACTAAAATTTCAAAAATAATGAAAATAAACAATGTAATAAATAAAAGAGACAAAGTATTTATAGTGGTTTGGCAAGTATACTCCAATACCTAAGTCAGAAAACTCATAATTTTTAACATACACTTAAATTAGTAATAACAATCACAAATTACAGAGTATTAGAAAACTGATACCAAAGCATTGCATTAACTGCAGTGGCTGATCAAAGGATACAAACATTTTGACTAAGTCACCTAGATGTTCCAGAGCACTCACTCAACTTTTTACTAATAATATTGCTTTAAACAAGTATATTGTAAGCCTCTCAAGGTTTTGTTAGCCTTCAATTACAATAAATAACCTTCGTTACTTTCTAAGATAGCATACAGAAAGATGGCCTTATACTTTGCATATTTCCTTGTATGCACAGACTGTTGCATCTTCCAATAGAAAGGAATGGCAAGTTCCTTGATTGATGCAATGGTTAGTTTCTTTGAAACATTTTAAATTTATTGTCAATCAATTATAGAAAGTTCATTAATTAATGCAACACCTAGTTTCTTTAGAACATTCCAAATCTGTTATCAAGCAATTATAGAAAATATAGCATATAGAATACTGGTCATGATCAAAATATTATCAGAGAAAATCCCAACAACTTGTTTTGGTGATATCTTAATAAAATATTTCAAATTTTGAAACAAAAAAATTTAAAAATATAATTTTTCTCATATCAAAATTATTATGGGGAAATGAAAGTAGATATCACCATTTTTTTATTATAATAAATATTGATAAGATTAATTCATTTAGTACTACCTTAGGATGGCATAGCTTTATAAGGGTAAGATTCAAACGATAATAAACTTACAGTGGATAACTAGACACCTAGAAACAAAAAAAGGGTATAGTATTAATTATGCAATATAATAGGAGTTGAGAACTATAAAACGAAATATAAAGAATTCTATAAGCGCTTTTCTTCTTTTTCAACCTTTAAAAATATAGATTTCTAATAAGCTTGATCAGTTAAATAACTAAGAGAGACTTGTTAAAAGTTATTCACCGCCTCTATTTCAATTCTTGACCACATTGCCCTCCCACATTCTTGCTATCCCTAATTCACAGCCAAAATTTCTTTGTCAGTATGGCATCTAATAACTCTAATTGACTATCATTTCATTATTACTCTCATATTTTACTGCTAGTAGCATTTGTGTTTAAATATTCAATGATGAAAACATTGGAGATAATTTTTTTTAGTTTTTGAATTGAGGGCAAATGCGACAATAATGCATTGTGTTGTGGAATAACTGCTTTAGGATTATAAATACAAATATATATTTTTTGTTCTAATTAAGCAAAAATATATGTAACTATCTAAGTGTTATGATCGTCTCTTTTTCCTTTTATATTTCTTAAATATGAAGTAGGAAAAGTATTTAAATGATCCAACTAATTGGACCTTTTTGAGAAAAGATATATTGTCGCTATTAAAATTGAATTTAACTAATTTCAATATTATTCCATATCTTTTATTCCAAGCAACGGCTTAGCACAATACTATTAAGGGCTGCCAACTACCTAGACAACTTTTCTTCAAGTAATTATTAATATGAAGTGGCTCCCTATAGTACTAGAGTGGTAATAGCATTTCCATCTTCTAACGTTTTTGTTGGGTAAATTTTGAATATTCCAAAGTCATGGGTCCACTTTTTTCTTGTGATGCTTTTGATTTTATTGTAAACTCCATTACAAAGTTGGGTTTAGTCAATTTGTATGTTGTTATACAAGCAAAACGGAATTTTCAATGCTTTTATTTGATTTTTTTTAATGAGTCGAGCTTATATTAATTTAAATTTAAATATTATTGAAAATTTGACGATCATATATTAAAACTTGATTTGACAAATTTATTTTATAATTCAAAAATGATACGAAACTTTGTACTAGTCGCTTGCTCTTTTAGGTGAATTGGACTTGAGAAAAAGCAGAGCGCTAACACATAATTGCTTATAAAAAAATAAAAAAAAATATTGAGAAATAGTTTATTTCAAATAACAAGATATAAATATCTTACAATATTTATAAGCAAACATTAAAATTTTTGTAACAATAATTACAGAAAATAAGAATTGATAATTATCGTAAAAGTCTACTCTAAATAATGATTTTGTACTAATATCTATATTATAGGTAGTCTTATCTACCCCCATACTTTCAATATAATTCTAATAAAAACATAGATAAAATTGTGTTTTTCGTCCTATTGTATGGCAGGCTTTACATTTTGAATCCTTCATTTTACAAAATTATGAGTTTTAGTTCCTCTTTTTTAAATAAAAAAATGAAGTCCTTACTTTTAATCCCAAAACTTATATACCACTAACTTTGGATGAAAATGTATGTGGGAGATATATATGTTGTGATTGCTTGTGGGGTTGAGCCCGTTTCTCTTCCTAAAAACACAAAACATAAGCCAGCATATGCTTGAATGTGAGATAGATTTTTTGTCTTCGGAACAAATGGGTTTGATGTCACTCAAGTGACGTTTTCTCCCTTTTTTTTTTCCTTTTTTTTGGCAATAAATGTTGTTTTTTTTTTGCCAAAAAATGTGTTATATATTTGTGTAAGTAGGATTTCATAAATATATTTTTTTGTAATTGCAAGAATTATTATATTTTTATGTAATTAGAATTTTTAATATAAACATATTGTGTGGAAATTTTCACTCTTTGTCATTTTTATTCGCACTAAACAATTTATTTTTCCGCATGTTTCAATTTTAAAGATTTAATTATATTTTATTTGAATGATTTTTTCAAAAATTTTATTATCAAACAAAAGTATCTAAATAATTTCATTTTCATAAATCATGAAATGTACTTGGTGAAAAAAATTTATGAATAACATAATTTTCTTTCGGCCAATATAATTTGTTTTACCCAAAAAATTATAAATTTTGGTAGAAATTATTGGCCCAAAAAATTAAAACTTAAAAATTAAAAATTTAAAGAATTAAAAAAAATAAGTTTCTAACTAGTTCGCTTAATAAACAATTTGATGAAAAAAAATTATTATTTACTTAGTTGGAATTTTATTTTTTAAAAATTAATAACTTAATTAATAGTCAATTTTTAAACAATAGCCCCAAAGAATGCATCTATTAATTTTAATTTTTCTTAAAGAGTCTCAATCCAAAAAAAAAAAAAAAACTCAAAGTTAAAACTCATAATGCATTCTCATTTTTTCAAACATATATCTCAAATATTTCCCGCAAATAATCCTACAATCATTACAACCTCACATCATACTAACCCATCACATCTTCATAATCACATCACTATAATCATTAAATTTCATCTTACAATCATTCACCACCTCATTTTCAAATCTCATATTTCTAAAACAGTAAAACAACCTCAAAATCTTATAAACATAAAAAATGAGACATTGTCTTACAAATAATCACAATCATAACATTTTAACTCCCAGTATTATGACTAAGTTTGTATAATATGCTTTTATCCAATGAGACCAAAAGTACAATATTACTTACAAAACGATAAGATTAAATGATACAAACAATTAATTCTCAATATATAGATGTATGTTAACATTGAGCCAAATGTTATTATGATAGTCTCATAAAATAAAAATATTATAGTGGCATATATTCTTTGGATATAATATAAATTGTATTATATATTTTCACACATATAAACACGATGTAAAAAAAAAACATACAAGTTTAACTTCAAAAATTATGATTCATTATTTAAGTTTGATAAATAATATTTGATGTGGGTGAGGATGACAAGCCCAACGCTTCGGCCCATCATCCCAATATCCAAGATTAGGATAACTTTACGAATTTGGCCAATGATAAAACCCAAATAGAGTTTAAGCATGTAGGACCAAAACCCCATCAACCATACGTAGTCCACTAAGGAAATAGACCAAGTTATCTCCAGGTCACAACCACATTAAATTGTGGCACCTGTTATAAGTCACTTCTGCATTTAACGTTACCGACCACTATCATGTCCATATTAATGGTTCTATGAACTGGTCATCTCTACATTAATTACGATGAGGGCGTTCTTTATTTATGACTAGTCAAAAGCATGGTAGCCAATCGATCCTAAAATGACTTTGAAGCCTTATACAAAGGGAAAGAACTTCACTATACAATAAGAAAAATATGATCTTTTCGATCCCTCAGTCTCTCTCAGATAGCAAACATTATAGATACTCTTATTTCATATTTAGAGGTATGATTTTACTCATTCCTAAAGCCCTCACTCTGCCTATTTGTCTTCTGATCAAATCATCGTTGATTTAAATATTGGAGGGCCATAGCCGAGGGTACACTAGTCTAGCCTAATGTGTGTTCCCTAATTGTAGGACTCGACTCACTACTTTGTCAAGTTCTAAATTGTTCCTTATCTTTCCTAACCCGCCCTATTAGGGTGGGACCTAGTCTACCCAAAACCACTGCCATACCTATTTTTGGTCGATTGGCTCCCCTTTCACCATAGCTATCCCGCTGGAAATACTATCATCAATATTAAAGATATTATTCGTAAATATCAAATATGTCAATTACTCTTATAATAAAGAATATTAGTTGTTACAAATTTCAAATATATAGAAAATTTTGCCATCAATCTTATAAAAATGCATTTCACATGTTAAAACACAAAAGAAAAAAAAATGAATATTAAATATTAAATATCTTATTTCAAAAAATCTAATGTTGGTGTCTTGGTGAGTTCACATGGGCCGTGGCTATTGGTATGGAATTTGGATTGCCAGGTACAAATCGCTTCAACCAACCAACAACGCACGCTCCATATCCATCCCGGACACAACAAACTCAATTGGGAATAGAACTATCAGTGTAACCAAACGCACCCTCATTTATTACTTCAAGTAATTAATGCTTAATAGAGTTCTACAATTGCAGTTCCCTCCAGGCTCCAGCATTGAGGTGTGGCGTTCTTCTTCTTTCCTCGAATCGATCTGATCCGATTCTCCATCTCTCTGGTAAGAAAGCCCTTGTTTCCAATACATGAAAAACTCTTATCTTTTAGGTTTTGTTTTTAAATTCGCGTTATTAGTTTATAGTTTTTCATTTGTAAAATTTTGAGATCTGGGATTGAAACAAGTCTTAGATCTATTTCATTTATGTTCAAGCATGTTTGTTTCTTATATGTCTTCGAGATCGTGCTGATGTGAATTCATGATTTTCGAGTGGGATTCACGTTTTCGATTTAAATTGTCGAAGAAAATTGGAGTATCATGGATTTTTCATATATTAGATTAATTAATCTCGAGTAACATGATTTTGAAGATCTTTTTACTATATTTATATGAGGAAGGTTGAGATTTTGTGTGCTTTACTTTAAGACTATAGTGTGAGATTAAGTGCAGAAGCCTGAAATTAGGTTTGTGGGTTGCTGATTTCGGGGAAAAGGGGAAGGACCTAATTTGGCTGAAACAAGAAGTTGCTTCAATCTTATTGGAGCCCCTTTGTTTGATTTTGATTAATTTGTTCCCTTTAAGATCCTAATTGTGGAAAATTTTCTAGTCTTTACCCTTTGCGATATTTAGTTGTTTTATAATTTCAGATATCTATTTTCCGCTATGGTGGGTTAATTTGTTTGCTGAGTAAGTGATAGTATGAATTGGAATCATGTGACTTCTTTGACGAACGAGGAATCAAACATAAGTGTCAATATTAATATGCAATTGAACTAAATGTTGCAGGAGTTGAAAAGCAAAAAATAAAGCAATTCTAGGAAGTTTCAAGTTAAAACCAACAAGTAAAAATGCCTGCACAGAAGATAGAAACAGGTCACAGTGATGTTGTTCATGATGTATCCATGGATTACTATGGAAAGCGCGTGGCTACAGCTTCATCTGATGGGACTATAAAAATAATTGGTGTCAGCAACAACTCTTCTCAGCATCTGGCTACTTTGAGTGGGCATCAAGGTCCAGTCTGGCAGGTAGCTTGGGCACACCCCAAGTTTGGGTTGACACTCGCTTCCTGTTCATATGATGGTAAAGTCATCATATGGAAGGAAGGCAATCAGAACGAGTGGTCTCAATTTCAAGTTTTCAATGATCACAAGTCTTCTGTCAATTCCATTGCTTGGGCACCTCATGAACTGGGACTCTGCCTGGCTTGTGGTTCTTCTGACGGAAATATTTCAGTCTACACGGCTCGATCAGATGGTGGCTGGGACACCACAAGAATAGACCAAGCACACCCTGTTGGAGTGACCTCAGTTTCATGGGCCCCTTCAATGGCCCCAGGTGCATTAGTTGGATCTGGAGCATTGGAGCCCGTTCAGAAGCTGGCTTCTGGTGGCTGTGATAACACGGTGAAGGTGTGGAAGCTATATAATGGTAACTGGAAAATGGATTGCTTCCCGGCCCTTCAAATGCATTCTGATTGGGTGAGGGATGTTGCTTGGGCCCCAAACTTGGGGCTTCCAAAATCCACTATTGCAAGTGCTTCTCAGGATGGTACAGTCGTCATATGGACGGTGGCCAAGGAAGGTGATCAATGGGAGGGCAAAGTTTTGAAGGACTTCAAGACTCCTGTTTGGAGGGTGTCATGGTCCCTGACTGGAAATTTGCTGGCCGTAGCATCTGGTGACAATAACGTCACGCTGTGGAAAGAAGCAGTTGATGGAGAATGGCAAGAGATTACCACAGTTGACCAATAGAATTCAGGTTCTTTTAGCTATCGAAAGGAAAACAGAAAAGGAGACTTGTTTTGTTTGTCTAATTATACATGTTTGGGCATTATTGAAGCCAGTTTTTTAAGTTTTCTTGTACTCTAAATTCATTGTAGTTGAATCCTTTTTGTCTGTATTGGATGATCAAGGGCTTGCCAAACTTGTGGAAAAGAAATGGGTTGTGGTAATCTCCTTTCTGGTTTTCTTCTGTGGCATGGCAGGTACTTTTGTTAGCATGCATGTAAGGCAAATTTAAGACTTTTTCTAGCAGCTTATAGTTCTCATTTGCCTTGTGAATGGTTTGGCTTTGGGCAAAACGGGCCTAAGATATAACGATATTTGAGACTCTTACAAAAATTTTATTTACGTTAACAATTTAATTGTGGAGTGGGATAATAAGAATGAATAATCCAGTGGAGCAGGGATTGATGCAACAAAAAGATGGTCGTCAAGATAGGACAAGTGAGTAGTCTGCTGAGTTCTCATATTTAGTGGTAAATTTTCATATTTGTGAATGAATCGATTAGGGGTTGAAATCTCATGAGGAGTAGTTAGGGCTATGTTTGTAAATTGGAGCATTTTGTCATTTTTTTTTTTGGGAAAATGGTTTTGGCTAGTGTGGTTGGGAATGTGATATGTGTTTATTTGTATTTTGGGTGGTAAGTGGAGAATGATTTTGAAGAAAATTATTTGTTTTGTTTTGTTTTAAAAGTGGATAAATATCATATCAATAACTTTTTTGTTAGGTTGGGAGGGTAAAATTGATATTTTAAATTTATTTATGTGTATATATATATATATATATATTAGGTGAGGGGACAAAAAATTAAAGTGTTAAACATTGAGAAATGGGTAGAAAATAAATTAAGAGTATATTTTGGGCTTTTTTGGGTATGTTTTAGGAGTAGAGTTGAGAAATGTGTATAATTTATTTATTTATATTTTGAGAATTGGAAAATGAATTGGGAATATGTAACCAAACATAGCTAGAAAATTGATAAATATATATTTTTTAATTTTTTTATTTATTCTCAATCAAGTTAAAAATCAGTTAAGTTTCAAATTTTCAATTTCATATTTTAGATTTGAGATTAATATCATTTGTCAAAGTCAATTAGAGTTCTCTTCGCCAAAAAATTACTAAAGTTCATTAAAAGAAAGAGAAAGAAAAATTAAAAAAGTAATAAATTAAAAAATAGAAAAAGAAAAAAACATTGAAGTTCATTTTGAAAATAAAAAGTAAAAATAGAAAAAAATGGGAAAAGAAGTCAAGAAAAACACGGGGACACGTTTGACATTGAACTTGGCCCGCGCTTCAATCTGAATTCAAATTCCCGCGACAAATCCACGCACACGGTACACACACAACAAATCTCTCTGCAAATCTGTAAACCAGAAATCCCCAAATTCAGAATCCCTAATACGCCATATCCGTCGGTCTATGATTCCCCGCCTTCAACAATCACCGTGTGCCAAAAAACTGTGTAGCTTTCTTGTTCGTTTGTTGGTATGGCTTCCCGTGATCCCCGCGCAAAAGACCCTCTTTACTGTCGCAAGGAGAAATCTCTTGGCGTCTTATGCACCAAGTAATTCATGATTGCACCATCCTTACTTAATATAACACACGCATACATGCACTTTTATTTGTGTGGGTAGATTGGCTGCGATCTTGATTTGGTTGATTTTGGTTTTGTGCAGTTTCTTGAAGTTGTACAATCGTGACGGTGTTGAGTCCATCGGATTGGATGCTGCTGCTCTTCAGTTAGGTATGACTATTTTTCATCTTATCTCCGTGTTTGGACCTTGAGTTCTAGTGTTGAAAACATTTTGCTTTCTTTTGAAGGTAAAAACTATTAATGCTTATAAGAATGAAATTGTGATAGACGCACATTGCACCGACTCCTCCTTGTCTTATTTTTAGCCAGGTGTTACAAGGCCGGAAGCCTCTCAATGTGAGGGATCCCTCAAAATTAAAATACAGAAGATTTAGCTATGGCCCTTCCTCTTGCTAATCAGGCTCACTCTATTCATTTCAACAAAGGAGAACTCCTTAGTTCTTGTGATTCCCAACCCTCTTACCTTGTTCTTATATAAATTCAAATAAATTTAAAAGAACTGTAAGGTTCCAAATTGCAAAATAGGCTCAATGATCTCTTTTATCGGTGGACCAGAATCCATTCAACAACCTACTTTCATAATAATGAACTACATTTCCAAAGTTCTTTTTTCAGTTGATACTTATTATAAGCAACAGAAAATGTGATTAGATTGAGTTTTCAAGGTTATCCATTCACTTCCCTCTAGTGAATCTTGATCCAGATGAACCTTGTATCCAGGTGTTGAACGGCGGAGGATATACGACATTGTCAATATTCTGGAGAGCATTGGGGTAACTTTCTTTTAGTTATTCTTTAATACAGTAAATTTCATGTTAATAATAAACTTCTAATGAGAAGGAAAAGTTTTTAGGTTTTACAGAGAAAAGCCAAGAACCAATACACTTGGAAAGGTTTTGGTGCTATTCCTGGGACTCTGAAAGTCCTCAAGGTGCCATGTCTTTGCTGGCCATCTGTTGCACTAAACTTTTTCAGAATCAGGCCCTAATGACATACTGATTTTATGTTAAAATGCACCTTTATAGGAACAGGGACTGAAAGAGGAGTTTGATACCTATCTTGCTAAGGTATTGTTTAGGCTTTTATCTTAATAAATTTGAAATGGACTTTTTCCTTTCTATTTTGGCTGTCAATTTTTTTTAAAAATTTTTTGGCTACTGTTGATATGACTCTTGCAGAACAAGCACAAACACATTGTATTTACACTAAACTACAGTACTATCGAGATTAATTTCAATCTAGCATGACGATAGTATTCAATATGCTGCTCATGCCATCTGACTGTGCATAGATTTCTTTTCCCAAGGTTTCAGACCGGAAGGAATGTAGATTACCTTCTGACTCAAAGACTGAGTGCCAAGACAAATGTTCTGAATTGGATAAAGGTGGTGAGTGTCTCTTGTTGCTACTTAGAAATTATAAATTTTGCTTGTTTGAGTCACTGTCAAAATTAGCACTAGGAGAGGATGTAGCCTAGTTGTTGGTTCTTTGTCCATGTGATTATATCTTATCATGCCTGTCACGGAATTGGTTCTTTTTTCGTGCGATCTTATAGAGCACAGGAGGGAAAAGTCATTGGGGCTTCTGGCACGGAATTTTGTCAAACTTTTCCTCTGTTCTGAGGTAAGTAATGCATCTATTTGGGTTTCAAATATCAAATGAATGAAATCAATTTGATTCAGGTCCTTTTGTTTATCTCTTAAGGTGGACTTAATCTCACTTGATCGGGCTGCATTAGCTTTGCTAGGGGATAGCCATGACTCAACAGCCATGAGAAGTAATGATGACCTTCATATTGTGTTGGACTTCACTATGGTGGATATGTGAAAAAAATTACTTGTCGCTCTTACTGATATTCTAACTTGATATACTCTGCAGCAAAGGTCAGACGTTTGTACGATATTGCAAATGTTTTTTCATCTATGGAACTTCTTGAAAAGGTTAGTTCATTTACAATATAGCAACTCTATGTTCATCTATGAAACTCATCGAAGAGTTACTGTGCTTTTGTTTTAAACATTGACTTGGAAGGAGGAATCTGAATAATCGTTAGGTAACTAGTTATTTGATATGTTTGGAAGATTTTCTTTTGCAATATCATCCTACATCAATAGTCAAGAAAAGAAGCTGATGTCTTTTCAATGATGTTGGCAAATTCACAGAGTCGTGATCCTGAGACTGGAAAACCAGCATTCAGGTGGATAGGAATGGAAGGAAGTTGCAGGCATGAATCTTCTATTCCATTGGGTGTGAAAAATTCCAAGAGGAGAGTATTTGGGACTGATATCACTAATATGGTAGTAAAAAGATGCAATACTAATTTGTCAACTGATTGGAAATCAAATGAGAAGGCAAATATGGGAAAATGTTCAAAAGACAAATTAAAAAGTGTGAAAGACGATTTACCAACTGAGCAGCATCAGAAATATGGCTCAAATGATTTTGTATTTGGTCCATTCACTCCAAATGTAACCAACTCAAAAGCTCATGAACACAAAAATGGTGGGCAGATGCAGGACTGGGAGGAGCTCTTTTGTGCTAATCCACCACGGTATCACAATCAAGGTACTAGCTGATTTTTTAAGCCAAATCTTCTGAATTATCATTTTTGTTAATGAAAAAGAATTTGGTGCTGTGTATCTTTTGAATAGAATAGAATTCTATCTGAATCTAGTTTCAGAACAGCATTGATGGTTGTTTACTGGTTAAGATTCTGTAGATATTAAAGTAAATCTAGGATTTTCATGCATAGCCTGTGTTAGTGTGTATTCTTCAAAGTATTGCAAGCTATAAATATTTGAAATTTTTATCAATATTGTTGCAGCCGTAGGTGAGCTTTTCCATCATTATTCTGAAGCATGGAAGAACTGGCATGTTGAAGCTGAGGAGCAGCAGCAAATTGAACCTGAATCCTAATCCACCTTTGGCCGTTATTTTGAGTATCTGTCTCCTGAGATCGGAGATTAAATTTCTCCTTGGATGTATTCAGTTCATATAGTACCAGAACAGGAACATCCTTATGGTGCCAATTCTTAATGTCCCCGTTTTAATTCTTTTTCTTGGATCATTAGGCTTCATCACAGAAATGCAGAATTATAGCTGTATATGTGCTAACCATCTAAACTCTTGGCCTGAGATATCATGCTTGCGTATGATGCTGGCAGTTTTATCTGAGTCCAATATCCCGTGTTATGTTCCTCGAGTGAAAGAAGTAATGAAATGTGAGATGACGGGAACTTTCCCGTGTGCCTTTGAAAGATAATATGGAGCTCTTATTAATCTCCATTGATATGGGATAA
>JACGDI010000136.1:176610-217462 GCA_014898725.1 Jacaranda copaia
AATCTAACTTGAGCGTCGGAGTGCCATAGCCGAGAGCCTCTCGGCTAGTTGACGAATGTTCGTGATTGCAGATCTCAAGCCCCAAAACACTTGAGTCAACTGGAGTACCTGACTCCCCAGCTCTCTGCAGCATCATCCATAGAACAAAGACCATGAGAAGATTGTCACTTTCAATCCTTCACATTTTATTCTAGCATGAGACTTTGTTGTACATTCGCCTATATTTCATTTTAAATCTAGGGATGGTAATGAATCTAATTTGGTATGTGATATAGAATAGCTCAACAGGTTCAGTCCTATAGTTATTCATTTCAAAATGTGCTTCCAGACCCTCTCTACATCTGAGGCCTAATTGCGTTTTCAAACCCAGGTGGCCTGTCGACCATTGCCTTTGTGCATGTGCAGTATCATGGGTTGAGCCACGCGACCAAAACTTCAGGTTGCGTAAAGTGTTTTTTGACCTTACTTGATGAAAGTTTTAGGTCGAGTGGTATGTTCTCGATCCTATCCAATGGGAGACTTCAAACAACCTATTCCGTTCAACTATCTCTTTGGTCGATCACCTTTGACCAGAATACTCACTCCGGCGTTGAATCGTATTTTTGTTGCATTTAATGCCTTGACAATCAATGTGTTTTCGTATTAATGACGTATGCTATCTCAGTACCGCTTCTGTCAAAAGGTGTGCCTCAGAGTACTATTCTCCTAAGAAAGCAGGAGGTGGTGTCACCTGGAATAGTACACGGATGAGAAATAATCTATAGCTTCCAAGCAAGGACAAAAGTCCTTTACATCTGATAGGGGCATTTCAAATATATCAACCACTTGGAGAAGTCTATAAATACCCCACTGCCAGACACCCTCCAGGTACGCAATTTTTACTATACGCTTTTACTCTATTGCTCTATTTTCTTATTCCACCAGTACTAACTTGAGCGTCAGAGTGTCTTAGCCGGAGACATCTCAATTAGTTTGACGTTTGCTACTGGTTGCAGATCTTAATCTAAGAAAATTTCATCGTTGAATCATTCGACCACCCTGATCGAATTAACCCAAACAATATTTCAATCCAATAAAACACCTTTCAACCTCATCAAAATGATTCTACCAAAACCCATAACCTGACTCATTGTTCAGTTTATGAACCCAAGATCTAACCCAACAAATTGAATTTGATAAATTTTACTTAACCAATTTTGTAACTTAAAATGTACTTAAAAAAATTATTAATATCACCATAACTTTTTACATATAAAAGGACAGTATTAACAACAAAAGAAATTGATATCGTCTTTTTAAACATTAAAAAACTGATATTATTAGTAAGATATTGGTAAATTTATTTGTGCATGCTTTAATTTTAAAAAATTAAAAGCTCCATATATATGTTAAATGAATAAACAATCAGCTAATGTATTATTATTTTTATTTGTAAAAATAATGTATTTAAATTGTATATGTAAATATGTATTTTTTCACATATATACATACACGTAACATAATCACATGTATATCATATTATAACTAGTTTGGTTTGGTGCAAAATTAACACTGAATACCCTCCTCAAAAACCCGTTTATAATTTCAAATCCACCCCAAAGCAGACAGGATTTGGCTCAGTCATACCGAACTCATTGACACCCCAACTAAAACTTACTATAGAGAGCACGTGCAATCCGCAGCTTAGGAATGCTTTTGCATTTATCCAGGGAATACATATCAATTAACACACTTAAAGACAAAGAAAAAAAAAGAAAAAAGGAGCATAGGCATAGCAATCACTCATCCTGTGCATTCTAATATGTAGAACTCCCCTAAACCCCCAAAATATCTTCCAGGCAGATTGTTAAACAACATATAAACAAATGTAAAGCAAAACATTGCAAGTGAAATAGAAGAAGAGAACAAGATTATGTCATGAATAAAAGTTTTTATAAAATCTCCATGAATTGCCATTGAAAACTTCATATGGATCTCCCCATATAGAACTTATTTGTGTGTCCAATCCCTGTATGTTCTCTGCTCAATCAGAGACAAAAAAATTGCATTTAAAATCAATAGCATTATCACCAAACAACCAAAACCATCATCGGTCAATATTTAGGGTCGGTGAAGAAGTTATTAATGGATGGCATGATTTCTGGAGTCCTGTTGCGTACAAACTTCCTAAGAGCATGTTCAGCATATTTCTCCCCTTCAGCAAAGTTATCCAACACACCAGCAGCTCTGTTTTCCTTGGTCACCCTACATTCGGCAAATAAAGGGATAAGTTCACCATTTATGTTGAAAATTAACACAAAAAGGTGCGTGATCTTACTTAGGTTAAGATAAAGTGAAACAAAGGCAATATAATAAATATGTTATATACTGTAATTGTTTTGGTTTTTCCTCATTCTCTGTCAGATGAATTTACAGGAACAAATTTAAAGAAAATGCACTGGCCATTCTCATCCCATTTCTCATCCCCTTGATAAATTCATGCCCTAGAATCAGGGAAGGACCAAGATAATGAGGGGCAGGAGCTTCCCCTTTAATTAAAAATATGGGGATTTTTCAAGTTTAAATTATTGGAACTGCAAATTTTGGCCCCTTAATTTGTCGACAATCCATGCTCTGTCCCTACCTAGATGCAATAAATACCAAGTTATGTGAGCGGTTCATAAGATATGATGCACCCTTAATGGCCCGTGGTGATTCGTATTTTGATTTTTCCATCAATCTGAAGAGAAAAGAAATTCTAAAACCATCTGACGCGGACATGAACAGAGAGATCAAATATTCACGTATGCGTTTGTGTGATGGAATAGTAGGAAAAATTGTAACCCATTTTATTGCGCAAAATTGGAAAACCCTATGTCAAGAAATTGATACGATTAAGAAACAATTTTACCACAAATAAGAACAAAGTTTAACTCAGAGATTAATCAATTATCAGTTATCACCACCTCTGTTCCCCTTTTTTCCCCAATATCCGAATTTCAAGCCAGAAAAATCCGCTTCGACAAGAAATACATACACAGATCTACTAAATTAATCCCAATCATAAACATCCACTAAAAACGAAAAATAGAACTTCAGATTTTCAGTCAAAAAAAATACCTGACTTCAGGGTTGATACAGATGTTGCGGACCAATTGCATTCCGCAAATCCCGACGGCCACTCCAACGGCTGCGAACAAAGGATACACCTAAAAATATACACCAAGAAATAAAATAATGAGATCCAGGGAATCCATCAACCAAACATATGACAAAAAAAAACGGAAAAAATTATCAGAGCGAGGAAAGTAGAAGATCTAGGGAGGTACCTCGGGCCTGAGCCATCGCCTGAGAGTGGTGGATGAAGCCATATTTTACAAAAATTTAAAACTCACAAAAGAATTTTAATAACAACTTTAACCAAAATGTTAAGAATTCTTTTTAAATGCAAAATATCCACATTTTCTTTTACAATAAACTGATTGAAAATTCTTAAATATTCAAGTTTATTATTGTATATGTATACATATTTTTAAAAGCTTTGAACATATAAAAATATTCCATATAGATGGTTTCATGAAAACTAAATTTCAAGATTATTTAGCGAGAAATTAAAAAAAATTCAAAAATAAAATTATATGAATATTGTTATATACTTTATTAAAAAGAAAAAAATATTTTGCAACCAAAAACTAATAGATAGTTGCATTAAAAAATAAAAATATATGAGAGAATATAGAAAATAAAATTAACAGCTTAAAACTTGTTGAAAAAAACTAAAAATTATAATACTTTAATATTATTTTAAACTTAAAAGATGATAAATATATATTAACTTAAAACTTAAATTTTAAAGAATTAGATAATATATTCATTGCTAAGAATTTAAAAAAATATTATTTAATTTTAATTTTTTTTTATTAGAAATCATTAAACTAAGATAAAACTATCATGGTAAAAATAAAAATTAAAAAAATCAAAATAAATATATAAAATTAAAATCAATATTAGTATATAAGTTAATAGAAACGTTTTAATTTGATTCATAGCTTAGTTGTTGAATAATTAAGTGAAGAAAAGGGTTTGACATTAGTAATACAAAGTTAATATTATAGTAAATTGATAAATTACTTTTAAACTCAAAATTAATTTTAAAATATGAATTAGTAATAGAATGTAAGGATGAAATTAGAATGTAAAATAAAATATAGAGATAAAATATGACTATTGTTAATTACGAACATAATATTGCTGGCATAATCTTTTATTAAAATGAATATTTTGTTGAAAAAAAAATGCATCTTTAAACCTGAGAAATATTAATGAATTTTACCTTTATATTAGAGACCACTCGACTACGTACACACATAGTTAAAATTTATTATGATTCGAATTCTAATTTTATGCATGTGATCATGATGATGACAATATCTTTAAATTAATTAATCACTGAGCAAAGTATTCAACATAATTTATTGAACTCTCAAACTTTTGGGTATTTAAAATATTATAATTTAAATATTATTATTAATCATAATATTGCGCACTTGTTGTCGATAAATAAAAGTACTATATATTTACTAAGGATGATGTGGTCTTGTCCTGTACTAGAGAATGGAAACAATTATCGTACGCAAGAACGCTTTTAAATTAAAAATTTCTTAACATTAATTAAAAATTGATATTAATATTCGTAGCTTTTGATATAGATGGAAATGGATAGTTAATGATAATTGACTAAAGAGAGAGAGAGAGAGAGAGAGAGGATGCGCCGAAATTACTTATAATAATTTAATAAAGGACAAGAAAGTACCAAAAGCAAATTTGCCGGCCCCACAAGCATTTATTTTAAAGGGGTATTTGCAAAAATTATTTTAAGTCCAAATTAAAATTTGTCAATTTTGTTTTTAAAATTATGTGTAGAAAACAGAATTTATAAATAGTCCACCCCAATACTATTTTCCCCTTATTTTTAAAAAATATTTATTCTAATTTTGACTCTTTTAATTTTCCTTATATAAATATTTGCTCGGAATCGGCTTTGTTTGGTTGTGAATTGGGATATTTTGCAAAATTATTTTTGAAAAATATAGTTGAGGAATATAATTGTTGTTTATTTGTATTATGGGTAGTAGGTAGAGAATGTATTTAAAAAAATTAGTTGTTAATTTGTGTTTTAGAAGGGAATAATATGTTATATCAATAACCATTTTGTTGGATTAATGAAAAGAAACGAATATTTTAAAATTATTTATGTATCTATATATATAAATTGGATAGAGGGACAAAAAATAAAAAAATTAAAATAGGTAGAAAATGAATTGAAATAGTATTTTGAATCTTTTAAATGTATTCTGATAGTAAAATAAATATATATATATATAATTTATTTATTTATATTTTAAAAATTAAAAAATAAATTGAGAGTTGACAACCAAACAAGCCGTTGATTTGGACAATTTATCTAGACATTTAATTTGTGCCGCAATTTTAATGGTCTAAATAAAGTGATGTCAACATCATTTTGGAAATTGATGGCGGATGGGCATAAAAGCTATGACCAAATATTCAATAGGCCCACAAATTTCTTGAGTCTAACAAAGACTGTATCCCAAAATCTAATGAAATGGGCCCCCGTTTAACAATTGGCACTCATTTTACTTTTTCTATTTACATCCCAAAATATATTCTTAATTTTATATACGTACGGTAACATATCAAAATTACAAATCTCATGTATATAAATACTAACATGTGTTCGGTATAATTCATCCAAATTTTTTTTAATATTGATATGGTTTATTTTATAATTATATTTATTTTAATTCATATAATTAAAAATGAATTATAATTTTTTTTATTATTTATAGAAATTACTAATTAAATAAAATAATATAAATGTTTTAATTTAAAAATATTATATTTGAAGATAACTTAAATAAGTTGCAGAATACGAAGAATTGCAACTTTGGGTTTATAAATTATGCAAAAAGTTTAAAAAAATAAATGAAATAATTAAAAAAATAAAAGTAGCGCAGAATATTTAACTGAATACGTTTTTAAATTAGACATATATATATTTATGGATACATATTTTGATATGATAAGCAAGCAAATAATTTTAAAGTAGAGATAGCGTTAAAATATCTAATAAAATTATTATAAATAATGAATTTTTAAAAAAATTAAAAAATTCAATCACAATTACACAATTATAATTAAGATATAATTGCATATATTAGTTTTGTAGGTATTCAAAAATGAAATAAAGGCTCAATTATTTTTTATAGATACACACATATATTAAGAATTTATTAAGTTGGAATTTGAAATCCTTTTTTGTAAAAATTGGTTACTCAAATCATTATTTTAAATGTAAATAGAAAAGTAAAATCATAACTAATTGTGTGTTATGAGTAAAGGAAAAATTGAGAGGTGGATAACTATTAGATGAGAGACATTGTAGAAATATAAGCTTATAATTTTAATTTAAATTTGAAATCTCATATGTATAAATGTGGAAATAATGACATTTAATTAATGAATTAACTGTCAATTTTAATTAAAATCACTAACAATAATTTTATTTATTTTTCTATTATTTATATACATATATACATAAAAAATTATTAAATTTTAAAATTTAAATTTATATATATAAATACGATGTCATTTCACTAATTTTATTGACATGACACCACCAATATTAGTTTTACCTAACCTCTAAATATTTATTCTTTATTTCTTTTGATTAAATGAAAGGAAATTTACCAAGTCACACTCAAGAATCTTTTCACGGAGTGACGTCACTACAGCAGTGGCGAATCCGTAATTTCACGAAACAAAAAGCCCTTTAAAGCACCAAATTTCACCACCCAACAAATCAACAGCAACTGACATTGGTGGGCTGAGGCTCCTGACGCAGATTAGAAGGTAAGAAGCGAATCCCCATTACCACCGCAAGAGCTTCTGCTCCGCCGGGAGCCCCATATTTCAAACCAAACGTAATTGAAAATTAATAGAGAAAACGATTGTTCATCAATGGCGGCCTCAGCAGCAGCGAGAGCTATCCTCGTCTCACGCTCCGGCGACTTATCGCTTCAGACCAACTTCGTCCCGCCTCAGACGACGCTCTCCCACCACCTACTCGTCCGCCCTTTGCTCCCGGTAGTTACAAAGAGATTCTCCGCAATCAGCTGCCTGATTTCTGGCGTCGACGGCGGTGGAGTATCCGACGAGTTTGTTTCCACCAGAAAATCTGGCTTCGGGGAGGAATTCTCCGTCATAGCTAATATGCTGAAGAGAATTGAGCCTCTCGACAATTCGATTATTTCGGAGGGCGTTTCGGCTTCCGCTAAGGATTCTATGAAGCAGACGATTTCTACTATGCTTGGACTTCTGCCTTCCGATCAGTTTACCGTCATCGTCAGGGTTTCGAAGCACCCCCTTGATCGTCTCATAGTGTCCTCTATTGTCACTGGGTAAATAAAGTTCATGCATTACTAATGCACAAGAAAGTGTCTTTTTAATGTTTGTTGGTGCTGTTGAACCATTATTAAGAATTCTACAATGATCAATCTTGTTAATCTGTTTCAAAAAATATTTGAACAAGATTAAACGGCATAGCATATATTAATCTTTGAAATTCGTAAATTCGAAATTGGGAAGGAATCTATATCGTGAATTAACTGAAATATTAGCATGTCCTCATTACAGATCATTCAGTTTGGCAGAAAGGAAGTATCATGCAGTTGAATATTACTGATTTCATTTATTTACTGATTTGTGTTTTTCTAGGTATACATTGTGGAATGCGGAGTATAGGATTTTGTTGATGAGGAATTTTGATATGTCACCGGATAGTTTGGAAAGGTCTGATTTTGCTGGGTATGATGGGGCCTCGGAGGTGAGGTGGGACGAAAGTGATGGTGGGGAAGATATAAAAGGTATTGGTGGTGGAGTTGAAAGGTATGCAGGAGACTTGGAGAGAACGAATCCTCAAAAGTTCAGGGATTTGTCTCCACAAGCATTAAATTATATTCAGCAATTAGAATCTGAGTTATCCACAGCTAAGCAGGTGAGTGATTTTATTACGATATCTGATTTTTCCTTGTGGGGGTCTAGTTCCTTGATCAAAAAATGGATTCAAACTGGAAGTTCAGGACAGAATTCTGAAGTTTTTGATATTTATTAGAATATTACAAAGTTGAATCTGGTTCCCACAGCTTAGGGAAAGCAACATTCTTCAAAAACTTCATTTGCCTTAGGATATTGAAGATTTGTTTTATGGTTAGTGACCCCTGAATGAGAAAAGAATAACAATCAAATGTGTTATGTTTAGAATATCACTTATGACACCCAATGAGCGATGGTAACAGCCCAAAATAGTTGTGATTTTGGTTCTCTTAAGATTTTCCTTATTAACTCCTTTATTGCTGCCAACCATCCTCGACTAATTTTAATGGTGAA
The DNA here is from genome assembly GCA_014898725.1 of Jacaranda copaia. NCBI lineage: Eukaryota > Viridiplantae > Streptophyta > Magnoliopsida > Lamiales > Bignoniaceae > Jacaranda > Jacaranda copaia. Next base: position 185,059 of record JACGDI010000136.1, read on the forward strand.
CTCAATGGTTGAAAGACATAACTGAGAAGAAACTCGATCTAGTCGAGCCATGTCATTTACTGTAGTTGAACAAAAGCTGCCCAATAATAACAATGTCAAAACAGACCCAACCAAATAGCCCTTTTTCTTGATGGAGTTTCTGGACAAATGAGCATTGGGTGATTATAAGAAGTTGATCTGGTGGCTGAAGTTTGTAATAAGATAAATCTAGCAGATCCTGATTGAGTTTTCGTTGATAGAAATTGTCAAAAGGAAAAACATTGATTTTGATCGAAAGAAAATGGTAAAGACAAGAGGACAACTAACTGATCCAAGTGATCTCCAATGAAAAATTCTTATATGCACCAGGTGTGTAAACACCAAAGGCTGATGATTAAGCTACATCCAGAGTAGAACATACATTGTGCTAGTGTGGAGTGATCCACAACCTTTTGGTGTTTCCACACCCGATATATATATTTATAAATATTTTCCATTTGCAAGTGATAAAATTTTTCACCAGTAAACATGGAAAGAAAGGATATAGTTATTCATTCCTACATTTGATGCCTTATCCACCACGATGATCTTGTGCTGAACTTGCTGATATTTTTCAAGGACACCATCGGTATAAGAGCTTAGGTATTTTGGCTACTGTTGCAGTTTTGGAGATGAACATTTAATGCCCCTTAAAAGCAAGTAAGGGGATTCGAAACATGTAAAATGCAGTTAATCCTGTTATGGCCCAAGCTATTATTGTGAAAATCACAAATAACTAACTATTGCTAGAATTTCCTCTTTTAACCAAAACAAATCACCCCCAACCCCACTCAAAAAAAAAAAAAAAAGAAAGGATAGGTGGAATGCGCTACAGAGCTTCTTATTTTCTCCCTTTGAATAGTTGTCTAACTTCACACAGATCCTAGAGTTAAATTGTGAAAATGAATGGTGATCTATAATTATACAATTAAGTGGTTACCTAACTTCTGACATGATTGGCCTTGATTAATTGGCATAACTAGGTATTTTGTTACACTGGATATTAACTATATTTTACGAGGGCAGAAAGTTTCCTCAACTTAAAATGTGCTAATTATTACTTTAATAACTTGTTAAAGATTCATGAGGTAGTAATGGAATGATCTTCACAGGGTACTGTATGGGCCCTCTGAATGTACCCCTTTTGGTTACCATAGATGATTTGTGTATTGATTTCGGTATTTGATTTGTATTCTGGAACTACGTTTATATATATATATATATTCTATATTGCAAACTTATATATTTGGTTATCCAAGCTCTACATCTTCAGTTTTCTTTGGATATGTTCTGGATATACATAGTGGATTCGTGTTGACTGACATTCATTGCTAAGAGTTTATGTAGTTCATCTTCATGAAATGATTACAAACACATGTTTGCAGCAACTAAACCAGTTTCATTTAGCTTGAAATTTTTGTACTATTAGTAATAGTACAGCATAGCTTGATGGTTTAATGAGTTGTAGTTCTATATCCTGTGTGCATTGCAGAATAGATTAGAACTTGATTATTCCCTTCCGAATATTGGTGAATGTTCCCTGCTTGCTTTTTGCCAAATTGAATTTTGATCTAATGGTACTCCTTTTGGTAGTTATATTGCTTACTTCTCACTATGCTTATGTTAGGAGCTTCATGCCCAGAAACAGGAAAATTTGCGAATGGAGCATATAAAAAAGAGTGACAACAATCTGCTAGACTACTTAAGGTCCTTGGAACATGAGATGGTAATAACCTAACATATTGGTGCATATTCCTTTTAGCTTGGGTTTGTATATCATGATCGTCACCATGAATCATGGTAATGCACATTTTATTTCAGGTAACAGAAATGTCCAGACCATCATCACCTGAGGTGGAGGAAATTATCCACCAACTTGCTCAAAATATATTGCGGAGATTTTTCAAAGACGAGATTGCTTCTGAATATGAGGGGGACTTGGCTTTAAGCAGTATACAGAACTCTCACGACACGGATAATGAACTTTTTGATACCATTAGCACTTCACGGGATTATTTAGCGAAGCTGCTTTTCTGGTTAGTGTGGAAATATGTTTCCCTTTGGTCTTAATGCTGTCGATTGTTCTCATCATACTCTTTCCTAATTTATGCTATATTAATTGTTCACTAATGTTTATTAATAGTTAAATAAATCATCTTTTCTTCTCTTTTCCTTGTATCTCTCTTTCCAGTTTTAGCATTCTTCCAGGATGGTAATGAAAATACTGTTGTTTCTGGCAGGTGCATGTTGCTAGGGCATCACTTAAGAGGCTTGGAGAACAGATTACATCTAAGTTGTGTTGTTGGTTTGTTGTAAGTGAAGTATGAGGAGGGATATGTATATTCTTCTTTTTACCTTTTTCTTCTCATTTTGCTTCTACATTTTGTTCTTTTGTACGTTTTATAGTACTTCAAAATTATCCAAATAATTTATATGTTTTTATCCTATTAAATTATGCGTGGAATACCAAAGAAAGGATCATTTCGCTTGGACAACAGTTTTGGCTCTTTCTTTTCCTTTGCCTAAAAATTAGATGTCATGTGGGATACCTGTGCACCCGACGGTAAGACAGTTGAAGCCTTCAGTTCCATCTTTTTAGGTGATAACTATTTCAATTAGCCACTTAAAGAAATTTGGCAAATTTCTTTTTTGCGTTCTTGTGTCATAATAGTTGCCCCCAAGGTTATGAGCATCTCCTGCCAGCCCTTGCCTGCCTAATTCAGACATATATTAGAAGGTTGGTGCATATGGTTTGGTGTGGCCGCTCTGAGATTGCCCCTGAACTTGGCTGCAACTGTTTGTTGATACGGACATTTTTTTTGTTTTCGACAATTGAAGATATGCATTAAATAAAATCAAGAGAATACAAAGCATGACCAAATCATGAGAACCATACAAGCTCTTAGTATTTCGTATGATGATGATCAGAATCATCGTCAAATATGAAGATTCAACCATATTAAAGTATTATTTCGTTAATATATATTAGAAGTAGATGGTATTCTAAAAAGACAATCTCGAAGGAAAGAATATAAGTTGATGATTGGTTACAATTTATAAACTCTCACAGTTCCTTTTCAGATAAAATTTCCATTATGTGTTAATGTATCTCTTGCATGTGAGCCTACTAACTTTGCTCATCTTTATCTACTACTATACGTGGAAACAAATAGGGCATATTCTTTGAAATTATAATAACACCTTATTTTTTCTCTATATCGATGAGTCGAAGGTATTGAACATTTTAGACTGTTATCTTATTTATTTTCTCTCCTTTTGTTTCATGGACATTTATAGGTTATTCCCTTATTTTTTTTATTTTATTTTTCGAAACACTTTCATAGGTTATTCCCTTGTTTTTATTTTATTTTTCGAGACACTTTTGATATAAAATTTTCTACCGACCTCCACAATAGTATACTTAGATTGGATTTCGGTTTTCTTGAACATAATTCTCGACAAAAAATTTACTAGTTCCTTTCTCTCATTACTGTGAATCATTGGTTAACAAAAGTATTCAATGCAATTCCAAATTCAAAATTCAAATCCACATTTGAAAAAATTCCAATCCAAATATAATGCCCCATTGTGCCAAAAAGAATGCCTCGTAGACGGGAGCCTCAGCAAAATCCTCCCTGCTACGAGAGATGCCGTCCATAACATTACATACGATGTCATCCTCATCCCTCAACCGCATTTGTCTCAAGTATTTTCATTTACAAAAAGAACGAAAAAAATGAAGAATCTTGCAGAAAATCGCACCATTGGCAACGCCATATTTACTACTGCTAATGTTGCTTCAATAATCTCTGCACTTTATATAGATCATAAGGTGCCCACAGATGATCCACAGGGCAGGCCCTGCCCTCATCAAGCCTCACCCATGGCTTCCCTTTCCCGCTCCAGTGGAGCAAACTGACCCGACCCGGATGCAAGCTCCGGCAACTATTCACCACATTATCCCCACCAAGCCCATGTTGGTTCCATCCATGATCAATTCCCTCTATATCTCCGCCAAAAACCAGCATAAATGGCGGCAAAGACCCCAACTCATATATCCTCCTCTGCTTTTGTATCTCCATCCATTCTTCAATTTTCTTCGTGTAATCTCCACCCCTCCATCTCTCCAAGTCCATAACCATTACACCCGTATTGAAATAACAAGGCTTCTTCCTTTTAAACACACTCGAAAGAATTGGGTCAGCCCAGAACTCGTTATTGAAGTAATTCTTGAAATTTGCATGACAATATTCCGGAGCTCCAATTACTCTCGACCCAGATAAACGGGTCGACCACAGTTTCTGGATATCATCAACTACTATTGTATCAGAATCCATATAAACCACGCGGCTGACGCACGAATCAAGAATCCCAGCCAGGTAAATTCTTGCGTAGTTCAAGGGCTCCTCCAGAGCTGGACGAATGGAATACGATATCAATTGCTTTACTTTCCCTTCATTCTTGAAGGGGTAAATCTTGAAAGACAAACTCGGGAATGTCGATTTGACAATGTTTCTAAGATCAGAGGCGGAAGAAGAACTGGACATGATGAAATGTAAGTGGACGTTTTCTGGGCACTCTGCGTGCTTTAGAATTGAATGGACTGCTGCAATAGAGCCCCTCAAGTATTTGGAATCAAGCGTCATCGCCACATGCACTAACGATGGATTGCAGACAGAAAATGGGCTGCCCTTGATTAGATTTTGGCATTGATTTCCATTGATATACTTGGGAGCTTCAAAGTATTCTTGAAGTACATTGGGACCATCTGGGAACAATCGAACAGCATGTGCAGAAGACAGAAGAAGAAGAATTGCCACTAAGATCAAAGATTGTGTAATTGGACAAATCTTCATAGTATGATTCAATCTTGGGATGACTTCAAAAGTGTTTCTACTTGGGCTTGAGATCTTTTGACGAAGAAAAATTGTGTAGAGGCCAGGAAATGGTTGAGGGGCTAATGCCAAGAAACAAGACTTTTATGGGCGTGGAACACTCTGTACAAACGCGTTTTGGTGGACTTGGAAGAAATGCAAGGAAATTTCAAGTTCTTGAAATTTCTTTGGATTATTACAATTCCTCAAACATTGATGGCTTCGAGGAATCATTGACCACATGCGACCGCGTGATCTGTACAAAACATAATTATTGTCGTCTTAGTAAGAATATTAGTGCCGTGTTTTAAGTGTTGTTTCCATGATGCTTCTTTCTTTGGAATAGAATTAAAATTAAATTGAGTAATATAGTGCTGCAGAAAGGACATTCCTCTGGGAAATTAAATCGCAAAAAATATAATCTTAGGGACGGTGGGGGTGGCAGAATGGCAGGAATCTCTGTACATCCATGGGGCCTAGAAATACGTATATGTATACATACGTTTAACCTATGCATACATGTATATGTACGTATTAATTTGGATTTGGTGGTGAAGTTGAAGGGCTGCTGTGTCTATGGGTGGTGAAAACTAATAAGGTTTCTCCCTTGAGAAAACAATTGTTTTAACGGAACCGGAAAATACTGTCAACAGCCCCATACAGTGAACTTGGCCACTTGGTCAATGGGCTATGCCCATTGTTAAGCATCCGTCTAATATTACCTACTTAATTTTTATTAAATTTTGAATAAAAGTTCAAAAAATTACACCTTTGAATATATTTATAAAAGCATGGATCAATCATATCATTATTTTAAGTGAAACATCTTAGGAAAGTAAGAATAATAAGTTAGGAGATGACCTATTATCCATACTATGTAACACGGTGCAGCACAAAAATAAAAACTAATGGGCATGTGAAATCTGTACATATATTCAAGAAAACATGCTGTTCCAAAGTTGCAAGTCAAATTCAGCTATATACTATTTCTCCCTATATATAATATATGCATCCCATGGTGTATCTTTTACATGATCTAGCTTTATCACAGCCAGAAAGCTCAAAAGAAATCTATTACAGGAAGAAACAGGAAAGGGCTACTTTCCGCCCCTTTAAACCAATACAATCAAATAAACACAGGACCACTCTCTACAATTAAGGTTAGGGGGCCAACCCAGCAGCTTACTATGTACAAAGCGATGGCGCATTTCAAAAGATGATTCTATCCCAACCAAAGTCTCTGCGCTCCCTTATGCTTATTTGATTTGTCGACTGGTAAATAAATAAATTGCTGAAGCAATTCAGCAATGGATCAAGTGAAATCTGCCAAAGATGAAAAACGGATAAGAGAGATTGATGTTGATTCGTTTATGTTCAGAAAGGGAAAAGAAATGCATATATAGATACCTCAAGGCATCAATCACAATGAGGGAGCCGCTAATTCGTAGAAGCTGCCAAAAACTGGCGAAACCGTTGCACCCTGGCCTGATTCTTGCGTGACGATCTTTCTGTTGATCTATGCCTTCTCCGTCCCAGACGAATAAAGAAGTCCTCTGTGTCAAGGACATATGAGATCTGAAAGCACAGTTTTGATCACAAGTGGAATCTTGTTAGGACTAGCTAGTGATCAACTAGACTTTGTGAACCACATTTCTCCAACTTCAAGGATTGAGCAAAGAACACCATAACTTAAAGTGAGCAAAAGATGGAAGAAATGAACCAAATATTGATAATTTTACTATTCCCTCCTCAGAAGAACCAAAAAAGCATTCCAGTATTGGGGGCATGGGCAAGTTAGGAAGGGATACAGTTGGAAGTCTTACCATACACGGCAGAGAAGGCAAATGAATGTAATTTACAACATATGGCATGCAGTGTGCAAATAATGTAAAATGAGGAGTGACATCCCAAAATTAGTACAGATACAGAGAGTAACAAAATTCTTAGTCAAATCAGATACAAAAGTAAGATTTATAATTAGCAGATGTGGCATGTCTAGAGAGAGGGAAGGGACACAGGAAAAGGAGGTTTTGGTGAAAGATTAACCAGATAGAATTTTAAAGATGACAACATGAGTAAATTAACAAGGCTAGGTGACACCAAAACTCTGCTCCGACTAGAATAAAAAAAGAATTATACCTTCGATGAGGTGGCTGCCATCTTACATTCCAACCCATTCATGATCAGAACTTTTTCTGTAGCTGTGCACAAAGCAGTGGGATCATCTGGACTACCATACATGCACATATTCCTGCATGTATTATTAGTATATCAGATAATTAAATACACCAATCTAACCTTTGTTCAGTATAATAAATCAAATTTACCATTTTTCTTGAAATATCAAGCTCAGAGAAAGAAAATAAGAAAAAGAACAGGAAAATTCCCTCGCCTTTTTCTTATTCATTGAGTCCAACAACTACTTCTTGCTGAGAGATCAGAGCATATAGTAGGACAGCTTCTGCTCTAATATGAAGCCCCTGAAGCATCTTAAAATTGGTAGCAGAAAGGTTTTCCTTGTGTAACTGACTCAACTTAGCCTTAGGTTTCACAAAAGCTTGGGCATGCCAACACTTATACCAAAACCAACAAAATTTCAAATTAAACAGGACATCAGGTCCCCACACAGATCATTGTAGCCATAGGACCATTTTGGAATTACAATAAACAAATGTCACAATAAGCAATTAACTAAGATACATGCTCGAGTCATAAGTGAATGATAAGTCTATAGCTGTCTTGCTCATAAAGGTCCAGTAAACAAAAGGGCAGACATACTTAATTAAACATGCCCTGTATAGCTCATTACAGGTGATCATTCCCCAAAATCCAGGTTTGAGCATTTAATATCTTCCAACCTGTGGAGTTATGTTAGGTTTGTGCATGCGAGCGCATGTGTACTGTCCAAAAAGTGACATCATGTGCCGTGTCCCTGTTGATTACATTTCCTCATCTTTTAGGTCAAGAGCCTTGATATCAATCCACAGATTTTACTGGTTTTGTAAAATCAAAGGACATTCCAGTATTTCAAGTTGTGTGATTAGACTTATAACAATACCTCTTCAGCATAATTGCCGATGACTCCTTTTTTCCATGATTAACTGAAAGATAATCGTTGTGAAGATAGGTTGCAAAATTAGGATCTACTGAAACTGCAACGACTTCAGACTTCTCATTTCCGTCATCCATCAATTGAATAGATAAGCGGGTAGGGGTAGATGTCTACAACAAGAATGGAGACAACTTAGAGTCCAAGCAAACTTCTTGAACAATACACAATATAAATCAATGTGTATTAATAATAAAAGGAATAGTCAAATGAAACCTACACATTCAACCCGGTATATATTCTCATCATGCAGAAGGACATGGACATTTTCATAATAAACTGAATCAACATACTTCTCTGGCTTCCTAGATTTTTCATATTCATACAACTGAAGCAGCTTACAGTCCACCTCATCACTGGAAACAGTTTGAAGCTGCCAAGGAAACACAGTACTCAGAATATTGGAAGTGAGACAATTAGAAAGACGGCAAAACAAATTATGAGGAAGATTACCTGTTTGACCAACTTATATATCAACTTATCCAAAGTGAATAGTACATAGGACTGATTTCCAATCAAAGATCGACAATCATCTTCAAATTTTGCATTATCAGAAGATCCATCAAGTAAACTAAATAACGCACCCATGAACCTGCAATGAACATGATTATACAAAATCAAAAGAGTACTGTAGATTCCAAGATGTTGAAAAATTAAATTATGCCACTAAACTACCTCGCATAGGGATCAGAACTCGAATCCTTTGTGGCTCTCCATTTTGATTCACCAGATACTGAATTCACCTTCGCTGATAATATTCTCTCATACAGTGTCTGGGATGATGGAAAAGAAAATTATGAACCATTAAGCGGAAAAAAGTGAAGATCTTAACATTGAAACATCTTTCCTGCAGAAGTTGATATCATTTCTTCATCACACACAAAATAAGGAAGTGGCACAGAAGGGGAATAAAGAATTGCCATGACAACCAAACTACCATTTGGGGGTGGGGTGGGGCAGGGCGGGAACAAGAATACCATAATTTTACCTGATGCAGCCTAAAAAGCACATAAAAGGTGTCATTTCCATAAAAAACCCGTCGACCCTTTTTCTCATCACCTACTAATGGGGGGGCCACATGCTTTGACAGAGGCTTACAAGTCAGCAAAAATCGCTCAGACTGTGGAAGCGATGCACCATCTCCTCCATTAAAATGAGCTTCACTAGTATTCTCCGCCTCACCTTCACTCTCTGCTTTACCATCAAGGTCATCATGCTCTCCATCTTCCTCTTCCTCATGCTCTTCCCGTGAGCACTCATCGGCGGCAGACTCACTGCCTGAAACATCTTCTCCAGCCTCAGAAATATTTTCACTGTCCTCATCATCAGCATCTACATCATTTTCACCTGCAGCATCAACACAAATCTCTTCATGACTTCCCATTTGACCCTGCATCCCTTCATTGCTATGATTCTTCTCAGGCAAGGCTTGCGAACTGCTGTCCTGATAAGCACCAAAATTATCTTCAAAATCACCATTAGGGGACAGTTCACCCTCTTCTTTCTCATTTTTACAAGGATCAAGAGAATCCTCATTATATCCAGAAACCCTAGGCCCTTCAGTGAAATCTCCATTTGTCAATTGATTCGATCTCGATGTTTCCCCACCCTGTTGCAAACAAGAAAACATAATTATACCACACACACACCACTAAGTACCAAAAAGAAAAAAGAAAACAGAAAAAAAAAAAGAATTCAAAGAAAAAGAATGAAAGAGAAGGTGGAACAAGAAACGGAATATAGATATAAATGGAATAAAATCAAGCCAAAAGTATGCCGACTCCAGTCAAAAACTGAAATCTGTAAATCAGGTCAAAATCATCAACTCATACCTCTGGAGGCAGCATGCCTTCCGTATTAGGTCTGGCTTCGTTGGCTTCCTCAATGGGACCATTAATCACTCGGGAAGAATTTGCACCACGCCCTTGAATTTCAAAATAGTTCCATAATTATGAAAAATGCAGTTCAATATAGCAAAACAACACCAAATGCGAAAGTCAAGGTAATCAATACAATTAATGCTACTGTCAGTGAAGAGCATAAACAATATCAGAATTGCAACCAATCTTCACAAATGAACCTTAACTGTTTTTCCTACATGCATACCATGATTAACATCTGGTCCTGAAGTAACAATTATGTCAGGGTTGGTTGATCTTTCACCAGAGGCCACAGCTAGACCTTCTTTGGCCAAAGTATCCACATTCATGAAGCCAGTCCTGCAGAAATTCACTCGTTGGGGTGATGCATTAGAATCACCATTGCAGCTAGACTTTGGTTGCTTCAAGTTTGTGGTAGTAGCATCAGCATTGGGACTGCCTTCACTTTCTATTATGCTTGTTGTGGTGTTATTCGTTGCTCGATGCTTAGAGGCACCATCATCTTCTGAATTCTCTGAACCATGCGGCCGGGAATGAACACCCAGGATGGGCTCAAGAAAAGTTGTCCAGAACCTCAAAACTTTATTGAACTGATCTTTGGTTGAGCAGACCTCTTCACACGAGTATTTGATGATCCTAAAGACATCTTCGTGAACTTCAGTGTCAGCATATTCAAATTTCATGTCTGGAACGATAGAATGCCTGCTTCCAGCTGCAATACTAAGAAGTAGATCATCCTCTTTCTGTCTCTTCTCCTTGATTTCTTTGATTTCTGCTACTAAGGCTGTCCATCCAAAGCATGAAAAATATGAGAACCAAAAGAAAACTGGAGAGCAACCCTTGCCAACTCATATTTGTTTTCAATGGTGACTTATGAAAAACTAGCATCAATGGCCCTGATACTGACAACACACATGTTTTCGGAGGTTAAAAAACTATCCAGAACAACAAAGGAGAGATGTCTTGCAGCACCAATTAATGGCAACGCATAAGAAGGCATTAGATGATAAACAAGATTTTTCAGAAAAATAGAAGCAACAAATACCAATGATGTATGATCAAAAAGAGAAGACAGATTTAAATCAATAAAGAGATGCTATACTTGAATGCAAGAATTCCTTCAGGCAGCGGCTTAAAATGACTATAGTGACACAAGCCACCAACTGTGGCAGAGACAAGAAAAGAACACAAAACCTGAATCACAAACCAAGTCTCATCTAATTAACAATCAAATGACACTAAAACTAGACCAAGTCTGTTCGCTACAGAAAAAAAGGTAACTCACTGTATATTGTAAAAAATCTTAAGAGCCAAGCATATGATCAGAGGCACATATAAAACTGCAATCATGTGAAGCATTAGAGTTCAACTTACATTTTGTGCTCAAGTTCTTTGAATCTTGTTGCTTGAAATAAAAGCTGCGATGGTCAAGAGACTTGTAATGATTCTTAGAATATATTTCTGCCCAAACTTTGTTAAAATCTGAACGACACTTAGTCCATTCCTCTTGCTTCTGCTTCAAACGTGTAAGGATAACTGGCAAAGCCAGAGATGGATTCTTACGCAAAATGTCCATCACATCAAGACCATGGTCACCATAAAGCCGTTCAATGCATCTTAAATTGAGAGCTATTTCAAAATAAGAGAAAGAAACTGACTCATCAGTAAATATGCATATCATCTCTTCGGAAAAGAGAAGAAATGAGGAAAGTGAATAGTTTCAGCAAAAGCATTAACCCACAACTCTATCATTGCATACCTGTGAAATGGTCTTCAATTCGTATGGGACCGTCTGAACCGATTGAATTATTATTAATACTGTTCAACAGTTCCTCTGCTCGCTTAGCAGTCGAACTGACAGACTCTAACAACATGTCTAGCTCAAATCTGAATCCCAACGAACATAAAATTAGCAAATTTCAGACAAATACAATTGAGGAAACTCTAGGAAATACATGTGGAGAAATCAAAAATCGAAAACAAAATAAAAATCAATTTCTGATATATGACCATCTCACACTAATCCAAAGTTCCTTCCCTTCGTCAATTTATATGATATATGTCAGTACTGGGGGAGGTGAGGATATAATTCATGGGCCAGCACTAAAACACAAAGTAAATCATCTACCAAAAGACTTGGCCTTTTCCACTCTACACATAAAAGTGCCATGCTGTCATAGAGGACAGAATAGGATGAGGCAAAAATAGACAAGATTCTGTACCTATCATCTTCACATCGAAACAGGCTTTCTTCATACTGGTTTCTCCTCATGTGTTTAAAAGAATAATCCTCACTACCAGATGTCACAGACACCCAATGATCATTCAGAACTTGAGCACCAAGCTCTGACCTCTGGCTAGCTGTAGATATTGGATACTGAAAAGGCAAATTTGTGATCATGAAATTCTAAGATGAAAACCCAATGTTTCCTAACATGTTAAAATATGTACCAAAAAGTCTTACATCATCAGGAAGAAGACGATAACTGGGAGTGCAACGTTCACAATTAGAAAGGTCAAGCTCCTGAATGGACTTTCCCCAGTATTTCAAATTGTACCTATCCTTCTCCTTCCCTCCTTCCACTTCACGCTTCTGTTCTTTCTCCTTTTCATCTATTCTCAAGGCTTTCGAAGAATTCCCTTCATTCCATAATGTTTCTGCTATTAATGAAATATTTTTGTCGATCAGACATCCAAAAGCAGAGTGGTTTGATGATAATAATAAGAATTGTAGTGTTTTACTGAAAAGTAGTGGCTGGAGTTGGGGGTAGGCAATAGCAGTTCACAGAGCCACCAAAAAAATAAAATTTCTCATATTTAAATAGACAATAGCCAGAAAAATTACATACTTTTGCCCATAACACCAGCTAGAAATCCATCTGAAAAATAGGCAATCAGTTAGAGCAATTTAAGCAAAAAATACAACCACCAAAGTGAAAACCAGTAAATACCAATTCGCTCACAGCGCTCCAAAAATTCATTGAAACCCTCCATAAGATCTGGATATTTTCCAAGCAAATCAGCAACCTGAAAGCACATCATTTAAGGACCACATAAATGGAATAAGTTCTGACCAGATTTCATTCATCATAATCATCTAATTCAAAAAAGAACTACTTCTAGAAGACCAACTTAGAGATGAGAAGTGCCGTTACTCAAAAGGGCAACAGTGCCTGAGAACGAATGAACCAAATTAAAAAAAAAAAGTAATTCCCATATTTTGACACCCAAAAATTCTAAGCAAAATGTTAAACAGCGATACAGAAGGCATAATTTTAATACCAAACTCTGCAATTCCTTTCTAGTAATGATTTCTGTACTGTAAATGTGAAGGCATTTTAAGAATGCCTGATAATCATCTGCACTCCGCAACCTCTCTTTAACTTTTTCACAAAAAATGAACTCCTGGCTGTACATACCTGGCAAGGTCAAAAGGAGTTAAATGTCAAGAGGCAACAATTCAGATATACCAAGATAAGTAAAGAAAGAAAGATAAATTTATACAACATATAGGAACGAGTTTAGAAGGGCCCTCGCTTGCTATCTAAACTTTCCTACTTTCTTGTATTTTCTTTTTATCACTTTCCTACTTTATTGTATTTTCCTTTTATTCTTTCCTTTTTCCTCTTTCTTTATGTCGTGCTGCAATCATAGTTGTTAAATAAAGCATGTGATCTAAAATAGTGTATGGAAATATACATCATTCTACAGCACTATGAAATTATTACCAGATAACATCCAACTCCTTTATAAGAAAACTGGAAAAAGAAAAAGTATAGTACTCCTAATATTTTATGATGCAAAATGGTGATGAGCCACATAAAAGTAAACCAAACAGCTTTCCTATATTACCACTGGACAACAGGGAAACTGCTAACTCACTTTTCAATGCATCTTTATCATCAAAGGAGACTAAATTTGAATTCCCACCAAAGTCTTCAACTTTCCCAGCTGACTTCCTTTTGTCAGAAAGCCGATGCATGCTAATGTCCCCATTGTTCTCAGTGTCAGGCTCTCTGTCATCCTGATCACGGATTCTCCTATCCCTGTTTTCCCTTTCAGTGTGCCTCTTCTGCTCCTTGTGCAACTTCATAACTGTTTTATCATCATCAATATCTGGACGTTCGACACTAAGATCTCGTTCTCCATTGGGTTCAATAACCCTGTCCCTCCGGGGTCGTTGCTAAAAATTTATAGGACACAAATATTTAGATCTAAGCAACAATAAACAGCTTCATAATGAGAATAAATTTAGAGAAAGAACCTTATCAATGTGAGACTGCCGCATTGTGGCCACGACAGAGCTCCTCTCATCATAACGATGATAAGGATGACGACCAAAAGGAGCATGAGGAGCTGAAGCAGTAGCTGAAGTATCTGGCAGAAATCTTGTGAACTCATCAAGAAGATCTGGATGGTCATCAAAAAGTGCTGCAACCTGCAAACCAATTATCAAAAAAACTAATATTATAGAATGAACAGCATAATGATAGGGATTGATTACAGGGGAGATGCATACCTCTTGGTAGACCTCAGTTATACCCTTGTGTTCCTTCCGGTACATATTCAATATATCTAGGAAAGACTTATAAACATGGTCATCATTTTGGAAACGTTTCTGCAGGTGAACAAAGCAGACATGTTGTTTGTTATTGGACTTCCTCAGAAACTGCATTCTGAATCTGTTGTTATCACAAATAATAAAAACCCCACCTTAATCTTATTGACGAAACTGATAGCCTCTTCAAACTCAACAGTCCTTTTGGGTGGAGCCTCTTCCTCATCAGTAAGGGTAATTTCATAGCCCTTAGGCAAGAATGTGTTAAACCCAAGGATTAAATTAGGGTGTCCTTTAAACAATTCCTTCACCCTCGCTATGACACCAGCGGTATCAATTCTGACAAAAATAAATTAATAAAGAGTTTGAAAAACGGTCTAGATTCATTTCTCAAATGCACAGGTTGATCTTTACCAAGAAAGATATTTACCTTTGAGCCTTGAAATCTTTCATGACATCAAGGAACCTATCATATTTTTCCCTTTGATCTTGGAACATGTCCTTAACTTGCTTCAAATAACTCAATGCATCATTGGTAGTGAGTTTTTGTGTACTACCAGCAGCAACTGCTCCACTGCCACCAACGGCAGCAGCACCACCATTACTACTGCCACCACCTCCACCACCACCACTGCCCCCGCCGCCCCCGCTGCCACCAGGAGCTTGTGATGGCACATACCTTTATTGAAATGAGAAAATAAACAATGCACTTAAGCTCAAAAACCAGCACAGAACAATTCGAACAACTGGGGCAACAGCTGCGCATCACATGCAGAAAGTTCTAATTGATTATGGGTTCTCTTATGTGCTTAAAAAAGATTTATTTTGTAAATACAACAGAGTCATATAACAAATAGTTGTCTTTTTAAGTTTTGTTACCAAGACAATCAATATACCACTACCACCTACAACCTCAAAACATAGCGGCCTCCAAATGCAGTAAAAGCAAACAAGAGATGAGCTTAGTTGAACCGTTGACACATACTCTTCCCGAACTCTTACCCACCAACCCATCCCACCCAATACAAGATAAAGAGAAGGATAGACCACTCCCTAAAACCAAACAAAAGAAAGTAACATAAAGATCCAACTTTTCTTTCCCTTACTACCCCAGTAACCCTAGTGAGTACAATAAGTCAAGCTAGTTCTTTTTCTTCTCCCTTCCAATTTCTATAACCGCTGCTAAGGAGCCGACCCATCAGACTCTTGATACATGACAAGAATGGGTCTGAACTGATTCAGATCAATAATATTTTAATCAAATCCAGTTCATAAACTTCCAGTCACATCACAAAACCACTATCTGTTCACGAGAAATACAGGACCGCGACTTCAAAGCAACCCTCCCCTCCCCACCCCCCCACCCCAAAAAAAAAAGAAAAAGAAAAAGAGGTTCACATACATGGACAATAAAGACAAGTAAATCATTCAATATTAAACCAGTTCCAGATGTGTAGAAACTTAAGAAATAGCTTACGATTCACCGCGAGAAGAAGAAGAACCAAATGGCCGCTTAAATTGAGGGTTCATATACACCTCATCCCGCAGTCGCTTCATCTCTCTACAAAAATACAAACTTCAACGTTAACAAGAAGACAACAAATTCAAATACTACGAGTAAAAACATTTTCTCAAGGTAAAACAAAGATGAAAACTAACCTGTGAAGTCTCCTCCCTTCAGAAAAAGGGAAAAGATAAAAAACAGATCTAATCTAATACAAACCCAACCCGGAAATTAAAATCGTTCGGATCAAACAAGACTCCAAAAATTCGATAAATCTTTTCTTCTCTTTCCAATTTTCCCCTTGCCTCTTTGTAACAACAGAAATGAAGTTGCAAGAGAGACTAAACGAAGAGGTAAAATGTAAGAGAGGAAAATATGTTCTAGTGAAGTTTTTGTGCCAAAGAGGAAATCCTACTCTTGTTACGTGACTCCAGTTTTTATATTCATCCCAATTTCGAAAACTTTTAGGCTTTTTTTGGTGCAGAAGTGGCTGCATTTGGACCCATAGATTTAACAAAGGCAGCTTTCAGTTATTGGGCTCTCAGCACAAAGTTATGGGCTCAACAATTTGTGTCAGCCCAATTTGATTTTGCCAGAACTGTTTTGAAATTTCCTCATTTCTCCTTTTTGTTGAGTAAATTTCACCAAAGTTGAAATAAAACTCAAGAGCAAGCAAAAAAATTGGGAGAGAACAAAGGAATGATGTGTTTTGGGTTGTGCATGTACAAATGTGGCTTTACTAGATGCAGAAATCTCTTTCTTTTAATATACATGGCAGATAACATAATGAGAAATAGTATAACAAAACAAAATTATTCCCATAATTAGTGTGATTGAATGTAAGGGTGCAAAGAAATCGAGCAGGGTCGTGAGCTCAGTTTGAGCAAGTTCGAGTTGTTTCGATCTCGAATCGAATTGAATCGAACTCAAGCTCTAATTCGAGTCGATTTTAAGCTGTATATATCTAAATTTGAGGTTTGTGATAAAGTATATAGTTAAATATTAATTTTATTTTTATTAATAAAAATATATTGTATTATAATTTTTTTTTATTTCGAATTTGAGCTTGAGCTCATGTCTGCAGTTTTTAATAATTCATTTATCAATTCAAACCTTATCAAGCCGAGTTCAAACTTAAGACTCAATGCTCGTCAAGCTGAAGTTCGAAATTTTACTTAAACTCGGCTCGACTTAACTCAATTGCACCCCTAGTTGAGTGTTTGGTACATGTGCATGAAAATTTTAATAGTTTGACAATAAAATTTCAATACATACATTAACATAGATATCTCTTCTTTTATTAAGTTAATAGTTAGAGAAATATGGAAGATCAACTTAAAATTAACTTTTAATGTGGTGGATAAGAATTTGGGAAATTGTCCTTTTATATTAAACTATGCAGAACGTGGCAAAACAGCTAAACAAGCTTCTTAGTAAGTTCAATATTAAATAAAGTTTTGATCGTCTATCACATTAAAAAGAAATGAATAAATTTTGTTAAATTCTCAAAAAAAAATTATGATTTTTTTCAAAACATGTGATCTTACATTCTATAAAGTTAGACCTAGTCACATTAGACAAGTAATATATGACCAGTTCAACTGTCATCTATAAATACCCCATTCATTTAACACATAAGGGACCTTTTCTAGAAGATTTATAGTCACTCTTTCTACAAAATTCCCCTACCTCATGACATGTGGAATCCCCAACTATGCTCGACTCTTGACCATTAAAACACAAACCCAAGCCCCTCATCACCAATTGACCTCTCAACCCTATGATAAATATACTAACATTAGACTTTGTGACATCAGAATGGTTGACTATTTGTATATATATTTAATAACCTATCTAATTTAACATCAATTTAATTACAAATAGAGGAACATCTAATTAATAAAGTAGAGCAGTACAAATTAATGTCCTTAACTTGCTTTCATTGATTAGGTATAATTTATGAAAATAATTATACTTGTGTATTAATAAAAAAGAATACAGGTCTATTATAAACAGAAAGGTATGTATGATTCCAAATGAATATACTTTGGTTAAAATTTCCCTTTTTAAAATTGAATAGTTTCTATGGTTATATATTTTCGTTCCTTAGAAAAGAATATTATTGACCAACAATTAATAAAAATGGTATTTAGATTTAATTAAAATAAATTATTATAAATTAGTATTCTTATATTATTCAAATCAATTAAGTGTACTTTAAGAAAAAAAATTATGATCTATATATGAAAAAGAAAATGGCACGAATCTTGAACACCAATTGCATGTGTTGACCAAATTCGCATTTCTTATAATTTTAAATTTTTTAACATTTAGGAAAAATATCCTTATAAAATGTCATGGATTGCTGATTATAAATGTCTCTAACACTCCAGTGACATGTAACCCAATAATATTAATTTTTCTATTATATAGTAGGTTTTGAGTTCGACTTTGAATGGACTCCTTTGTATACTTTATATGTATCTGATTGTGTAGTATATAATTCAATTTATTTGATTTAAAAATATAATAATATTACTTTGTTGAAAGGGTAAAAATTCGTCAATTGTAATGTGATCTTCAAAAAAAAAAGTCTCTAACGACTTTTGAAATTAAGAATCAATTCAATCAAAAAATTGAGAACATTTAATTAAAATAACCCATTGAAATTTAACATTCTTAAATTACTTGGATTAATTAAGTATAATTTATTAAAAAATCATAGTTTATGCAATAATAAAAGATGATACAAATTTGTACTATATAAGCAGCAGTGTGCTTCTACTTTCATATACTTTGATCATGTTATAGATTTGGTGTTTATGATTTTCTATTATTTTTCAATAAAAAAAATCATTGATTGGTTATGTTTAAATGTATTATACCTAACAGACTTAATGCTTTTAAATATTTTAAATTTTGACTGCTAATAAATATATTTAATGACTTTTCAAGTTTAAAATGTATTTAATCACAAGTAAGAGATAATTCAATAAAAATATTTATTATAAATTACTCTGATTGATTATTTATAATATAAGAAAATAATTATAATAAATCTATAGTAGAATATAGGAAGTGTAGTAAAACACTAGGCTACAAAAGCTGGTGCCAGCATGTCTTAAGGCACGTGCATATAATTGGGCTTTTCATGCTTAGAAGTTATTTGGGCTGCAATCCATAATGAGCATAAAGATGAGAGAGTCCAAATGAAAAGCCCCGGGTTTGGGTCTAAGAAATAAGGATCCATCATCCAATAGATGTTTCATGCTTCAATGGATCCTTTGGGCTAAGATGAGAGAGTCCAAATGAAAAGCCCCGGAGTTTGGGTCTAAGAAATAAGGATCCATTGTCTTCGTGGGCCCTATATTAGGTATCTATATTATTAATAAAGCACCTAACTATTTTTTTGATATATTTTGGTATGACCTACCTAAAATACCCTCAATTCTCATGACTAAAATATATATAATAACTACTATTTACAATCTATATATTCTATATTCATAATTATTATCTTATCATAATATTTTTGATACGTCTGAAAGTTGCTTATAGTGAAAGGATATTGTTTGAGATGAATTCGATCAGAGAAGTCAAGTGTTCAAAGCTATATTTTTCTTGAGGTTTGAGATCTGTATTCACAACACATGTTAGATTAGCCAAGGTGCCCCCGACTAATGCACTCCAATACTCAAGTTAGTTCTAGTTGAGATATAATAATCGAACAGAAGACTAAGAGTATTGAAAGTTTATAGCGCATTTGGCATTACCTTGAGCGTGGCTGAGTATGAAGTATTTATAGTCTTCTCCAAGCTTGATTTGTCCATGTTGCCCCCATCAAGTGTACTGACTTTTGCCCTTGCTAGGGGGTTGATGGTCATTCTATGTCTAGATCCCGGTACTGTTTCAGATAGCTGAATCTTTTATTTTTCAGGGTAAACAGTACCTTTAGAGGTGCCTCCTTGCAAAAGGTGCTGGTAGGGTTGGCAGCGTTGGTGGCAGTGACTTTATCGACAGTCACGCATCATTAATGCGAAGGCATACTGCCTGTTAGACTAATAAATGCGGCGGGAAATTCGAGTCAGCGTCGAAGTAGGACCTGAGATCGATACATGCTGACCAAACCTGATTGGTCGATTATGTATCCTTGCCAAGTAAGGTCAACTAGATGATTGTTGACGGGCGTTCTAGCCCAGACTTGATGTTGGGCCAGTTGGGCTATCTAGAATGGGTCATGAGGTCGATACATGTCGACCATGGATCCCTGTCAAATAAGGTCGATTCAAATAATCATTGATAGGCAATCTGACCCAGATTTGATGTTGGGCCTCTTGGGCTATCCCAATTGATGTTGGCCCTGTTGGGCTTGTTGGACTATCCCATATTAATTTTATTATTATTTACTTAAAAATTTAAATAAATATCAAATGTTATTTAAAAAATTAATACTAAGTAGTTATTTTATTTATTTTATATGTAAAAATTTTAACACATACATCGAATGTGTCAAAATTGTTAGTTATATATAAAGTGGACCTCGGTAGTGTGTAATTTTATAAGTTGATAAAATTAAACCAACTTCAAAATATAATACAAGGTAGTGTTCTTTTATTTTCTTCCCTCTCTCTAATTTTTCCTCTCGTCTCAAATTTTGTTTTATTTATTCTAGAAATTAAAATAAATATACTAGAAATATTAAAAAAAGTGGTAATATATAAAGAATAATTATATTTTATTTTATTTTTATATCATAAAAATTTTAGTACCAAAATTGCTTGTATGTATAGAATAAGACAAAACTAGTGTCTTAATTCAAATGCTGTTGGGCATTCTCTGACGTCTGAAGGCGGAGCAGAGAATAATATAATATGCGTTTGTTGACCCTCCGCCTAATAATGAAGAATGAATGAGATTTGATTGAGTGGACATTACTGGCAGCACGTGCGAAAATGATTTTTATATACTTTTTTTTTTTATAACAAAAATTCAAATGGGAGTTTGATAATATAATTTTTATATATTTTTTTTATTAAAAAAATTCAAATAAGATAACAATGACTTGTATTTTTGTTAAAAATAAGGAAAAGTTGAAGAGTGTTCTTTATGGCAAATTTGGAAACAAGCTTTGCAAACAAAACCAAACAGTCTCTTACTAATTTTGGACTAATAAACCAAAATGGAAATGGTATTATTTGGGTCATTAAGGCTGTGTTTGGACTTGGATTTCATCGTACAGTTCAATCCTAAATAAGAGTATTAAAATTAAACTCAACCCGATAATTCGACCATGATCCACATGAAAAATATCATGTTTGAGTTTGATATTTTTAGGTCTGGGTCAAATTGGATCAGACCCGAAAAAAAAGAATAAGGTTGGATTGATTTTAAGTCAACTTGCTAAACCTGAAAACAATAAATGGATGACCCAATAACCTAATAGACTTAACCCAACCCAACCTAACTCAACTAAAAAATAATTAACTAATTTAAAATAAAATTTAAATTTCTAAAAATTATGTCCAGTAATCTAAACTAAGAAAAAAATTATATCCATATTTTCAAAAATCTTAAAATCTTCAATAAAAAAAAAAAAAGGATTTCTTTGTAGAGTTTTGGATATGAATTAATGTAAGAAACTAGCTATCGGTGCAAAGAAGATTTCAGATTTGATGGTTGTGATCAAAATTATCTTTTAACTTTTAATTTTTACTATTTAGTAGTTAATTCTGCATCGATTGTTGTCATCAAAATTGGTTATTGAACAATGATTTATTGCTTTTCTTATTTATAGTAATTATGAATATGACAAGTTTTAAAGTTATTATATTTCTTATTTTCTTATACCTTAATAATTATGTATAATTATATATTTTATTGGTAGATCAAACTTCTACTCAATTATAATATTGAAATTTATAAATATAAAATAAAATATATGAATTAAGTTGGGTTTGCTTGGGTTGAGTTTATTATGTTGTTGGGTGATTGAAAATCAAGTCAACACGAAACTGGCTTGATTTTTTGTGGCCGAGCTTAGGGTTAAATTTTTTGAATTTAATATCGAATTTGGTTGAATTCGACTTGAATATTTTTATACTATACTCTATCTCAATCCAACCCAACCCGAACCCATTCAATCCAACCGAATTGACACCCTTAAATTCCTAAAGCTTCATTTTTGCTTTGTTCGAGCAGTTTAATACTGCAGAACCTACATAAACGCAAAGGTAATCCATGCAAACTATAAACAGCAAAATTTGAAGATTTATTTTAATTTTGTGTGGATTTACACATAGCAGAAAGCCAGTACATATTCATTTCCAGAGCATAGAATATTACATTTAACTCGCTCTTTCAAAAATGGCTAAAAAAGTCAAAAAAAATGGCCCCAAAATCATCAGAATCTCATCCAATGAAAAGTTACAAAGGCCTACAGTTACCACAAATTCAATACAACATTAGTTGATCATCTGAGTGGTGCTGGGAGTCCTCTGAAGACTAACAAGTGAATAATATGCTCCAGTTGGCCCTTTAGCCAGCAAGGAAGAATGTGTCCCTTTCTCCACTACTTTCCCCTTGTCCAAAACGGCGATCGTGTCACAGTTCTGTATAGTACTCAGTCGGTGTGCCACGACAACGCTCGTCCTTCCCACCATCACCCGTTCCAGTGCATCTTGAACAACTTTCTCAGACTGTGTGTCTAATGCACTTGTGGCCTCGTCTAGCAGCAAAATTGCCGGATTCTTGAGTATGGCACGAGCGATGGCGATCCTCTGCTTCTGGCCGCCAGATAGTTGCAGCCCTCTGTCCCCACAGAACGTATTGTAGCCGTCCTTTAATCCAGCTATGAAATCATGAGCATTTGCAGCCTTGGATGCCTCGATGATCTCAGCTTCATCAATGTCTTCTGATGCTCCGTAAGTGATATTTTGTCGTATGGTGCCAGCAAACAATGTGGGCTCTTGACTAACGAGCGCAATGTGCTTCCTCAATGACCTGAGGTGATATGACTTTATATCTCGTCCATCTATTTTCACCACTCCTCTGAGTGGATCGTAGAATCTTTCGATTAGGCCAATTATGGTTGACTTACCCGATCCACTTTGTCCTACTAATGCCGTGGATTTCCCTGCTTCGATATCAATGGAGAAGCCTCTAAAGATCATTATATTGGGTCTAGCTGGATAGGTGAAATCAACATCTCGTAGCTCAACATGGCCTGTTAGCTTTTCAGGCTTGTGCCCATCTGGATCTTCAGGTTCAATCAAGGAATATCGGTCCAAAACGGCGAAAACGGATCCCACTGCATCAGCACCCTTGGCTAGATCATTGGTCATAGTTCCAGCATCGGCTATGACACGGCCGGTGCTCACCAAGATCATGAAAGTTTGAAATAGCGCCTTTGCTCCTATGAAGCCTTCTGATATCAGTTTGCCACCATACCAAAAATCTAAGGCCCAAGTGCACGTCATCAGACTCTGGGATGTCCCAAGGCCGATGCCTGCAAACCACGATTGGCGAATGCTTTCTTTTTGAGGCCCTTCTTGAGCTCTCTCAAGCATTTTGAGAATCCGAGCTTGGGAAGAGAAGGCCGTCACAGTTCGAAGATTGGAGACCGCTTCTGCTGCTAGCTTGCTACTTTCATCTTGAGCTTTGATCGCCTTTTTTGACATGTTTTTGAGCAGCACACGCTTGCAATAGTAGCAAATTATGATTAGGGGTTGGACGGCTATCATTACCAATGCAAGCTTCCACGCGATGGCAAGACCCATGGTGCATGCAATTGTTACTGCAGAGAAAGTTTGGATGAGCAGAGCCATACGATCGCCTACCAGAGACCTCACCTGCACAATGAGATATCAAATTGTGATTAGCCCCAATACCGAGAATAGTTATAACTTCCATTTTTCTACTTTAAATTTGATCTTTCGTATATGAGAAGCGCATATGTAGAAAAAAATGCTCATGTGTTCAATTCTTCAGCCTATTTTTCGTGTAGAAGACAGTTCTAATATATAATTAAAGGATGTCTGTGGGAACATACCACATTGGCGTCCTTGGCTAGTCTAGAACAAATAGAACCGGTGGAATTCTCGTCCTGATCGAACCACCCAATTTCAAATGTGAGCATCTTTGACAGCATTCTTTCTCTGATTCTCTTGGTCAGGTTCTCCCCCATTGCAGCAAAATTGTAGTGTTGGCAGAGATTGATCAAGAGTGAGAAGACTGCCAACCCGAGAAAACACAAAGCATATATTTTTGTCCTCTCCTTGATTACACTATGATCTGTTATAAAATAAACCGATATCACCGATCCCATTGCAAATGCATATAGCGGCTGAATAGCACCAAATAATATGGCGCTTATACTCCCTAATGTTGCTTGCCTCCATTCTGGCAAATTCATAGCCAGTAATCTTCTAAATGAAGGGGACGGAAACACTTGATCACGGGACACAGCTGCCATGTCTAGCCCTCGGCTGGGTGCAGCCGAGTTGGCTGAACTAGACCGGCTGACTATTGATAGCCTTCTACTACTCGTGTTATGAATGTCATTGTTTGCAATGGATGATGGCATAACACCATTAGGATTTGGATATTCTTTGGTTTTCTCAGTTTGTTGGAGGTGAACGAGCAAAGTGTATAGCCCCTGATCGTTTTCAGTAAGGTCATCATGCGAGCCAATTTCCATGACCTGGCCATTTTGGATCACTGCAATAAGGTCAGCATTGCGGATGGTGGAAAGACGATGGGCTATGATGATGGTGGTGCGTCCCACTGCCGCCTTATCAAGAGCTTCTTGGACTATTCGCTCGGATTCTGAGTCCAGAGCACTAGTGGCCTCATCAAGTAGGAGAATTTTAGGTGCCTTGATTATGGCTCTAGCTATTGCTATTCTCTGCTTCTGGCCTCCAGACATCTGCACTCCTCTCTCGCCAACCTGCAAGCAGATACATTTCTTCGCATAAACCACCAGCAACTATTATTTTCTACTATTGCACTAAAAAGGCATGAAATGAGCAGTCGGAAAATTTTAGTGTTTCTCAAAACTGTTAAACAAAAATTTTAGTGACATAAACTGCTTTGAGTTGCTGCAGTTTTAACATCATCCACATGTACGGAGTGCATTATGGATTTTAACCAAAGTGGAGGTTTTACTTTTTGACCTTTTCTTACCTAGTGTAAATAAACATATGACCTTTCATTACCGTAAATGGACTCAATTGTCTAAGTCATAATCAAATTTAGTCAACTACCTAATCAAATGATTAACATGCATAAGATGTGTGCTCATTTGTTGCACAGATATTTTACCACTTTCTAACATCCAAAATTCCCAACTACAGAATCAAATGAGGAAAGAGTTATCTGGAGAAGGTATTATCAACAGAACCAAATGAAGAATCAACTGGAAACATTGGAAGTTGTTCTCTTAATTAGTACAAGAAAAGTCCCAGATTAAAATATTCTACATCCAATTAAATATTCTGGAAGAAGAGTTAATTTGATTCCATTTCAAGAATATTAAAGATCAGAGAGTTATTCGTATATTGAGCAGAAAAATGGGACAAGTAGTTTTCAACACCATAGTGATGGCTGTGACTTGTCGTGGCGTTTCCACTTAGAAAATATGCAAGCATATAGCATGACATCCAAAAACAGTTGGTCTACAACTACAAAATTCTTTCAAACAATAAAATGTACCACTAAGTATAAATGTCGTCAATTGTTGTAAGAGCAGTAACCACTTTTGTCAATAGTAACCAATTTACAGTAGGGGGATTATCAATATGGTGAAAAGAACAAGGTAAGCCCACCATGATTTGGGAAGTGCGGAATTTTAATTTTTCCAACTGAAGTTCATCATAATTGAAAGGTTCCAAATAAAAGGAAGCCAAAAAAGTTACCTGGGTGTCGTAGCCTTGAGGTAACTGACTAATGAAGTTATGAGCATTAGCAGCCTTGGCAGCCTCGATAACCTCTTCCATAGATGCATCTTCTTTGCCGAAAAGAATGTTTTCCTTAATTGAGGTGGCGAAAAGGGCCGGCTCCTGACTAACTAATCCCATTTGTGACCTTAGCCACTTGAGTTGCAACTTGTCAATGGCCATCCCATCGAGGAGAATTTCTCCACCAAGTGGATCATAGAATCTCTGCAATAGAGCTATTACTGTTGACTTACCGGATCCACTTCCTCCAACCAATGCCATTGTTTTTCCTGCTGGGATTTTCAGATTAAAATCTTCAAAAATCATGCTTTCGGGCCTTGAAGGGTAGGCGAACTCAATGTGTTTCAGTTCAACTTCTCCGGACACAGTTTGTAGTATTTGGCCTTCCATACTGTCTGAATCGATTTTAGGGACTCTTTTGATGACTTCCTTTATGCGTTCTGCAGCTGCGCTCGCTTCAGAAAAGTACTTTACATTGGACAATCCCGAGCCCAATGATCTGTTCAGCCAAGAAAAGTTCAACTGAATATTGAATGGACAAAACCATAGGATAACTCAAAAAGATGACAAGAAATTCTGTTGTGAACAGAGGAAAGAGAAATTCTTACAATCCACCGATAGCAATTGCGGCTCCAACAGCAAAGACAGTGCCTCCTTCGGCACCATGGTACATGACCAATCTGCTACCATAATAAGACATGAACGACCAAATTGCAAAGACAACACCGTTACTGCCAATGGCCAAACCTTTCACTAACCCCTGTCTCAATCCCAATTTCAGAGGGCCCTGAAGAGCAGCAGAATATGAGGCGATAATCTTACTCTCCCCCACGAAGGAATAAACCGTTCGGACAGAAGAAATGGCTTGTTCCACTATTGCACCAGCTTTACTGTACTCATCCCTGATTTTCCTTGTAATGCTCATCAGAGCCCTCCCATACATCAAACCTGGTATGACAAGAAATACTACAAATGGAAATCCCACGATTGCTAGTTTCCATAACATTATGAATGCCACTACATAGGACCCGCAGAAAGTTGACAGGTTCATCACAAAAACAGGAACCTATTGATGAAATCAAGAATGTTAATGAGCTGTAATAGTAAAAAGTTTGGCATCAATAAGGAGAGACAACATATGCAGATTTAGATTGAGCACCTTTTCAATGGCAAATCAATTCACAGAAATACAAACAGTGAAGAGACTATCATACCTTCTCACTAATGGCATCTTGAATTACTAGACTGTCACTGGAGACGCTTTCAATGACCTCGGCCGTGCTGGTTACGTGCAAATCAAAGTATCCAACATCTTGCCTCATTACAGCCTTCAAATACCTTGTCCTTAATCTTGAAGCTTGTCTCTCTGCAGTTCTTGTCCAACAATATCCCTCTAAAGAAACCAAATATAATAACTAAGATATTGTAGCTAAAATTTGAGGTTTAATCATAAATGTATACTAAACCATCCTAGTGTCAGAAACAATTCAAAAAATAAAATCACCTACCAAGAAAGCAAGCGACCCATTGCACGCAAGCCATGTAGCAAAGAACCAATGCATTCTGAAACCGAAAAAAGAAAAAAAATCTGGTTAGCCAAATACAGCCTGTAAATTTTAAGAATTAAAATTCATTGGAGGTATAAAATTCGTACAGCACATTAACATATGCAGCACCTACCACCCCCCTCCACCACCCTCCCCATATATATATAGAGGGAGAGGGCGCAAGAATGGACAAATGTGATTTCTATAAACTAATAAAGATCCCCATTCATCATGCTATATTGCTATCATAGTTTGGCAAAACTATTTCCCAAGCCAAAATTTATTGTTTGGGATAAAGAAATGGCTTGTTCCACTATTTCCCAAGCCAATAATCAATTCCATGATCAAGCTTGATAGGCTCGGCTTTCTTGCGCTTGACTCGAGTTGAGCCAGCTCGGCTCAAGTTGCACCTCAAGCCCGTAAGCTACATGAAAACTATACAAAAAGATCTCAACCCAAGAAACATAAAAGCAAAGAAAACACAAATGCTTTTCCGGGCTCTAAGTTCTAGCTATAAAACACCATTGCAGAGAAAAGGGAAAGAAATAAACATAAATAACAACAAAATGTTTGGGGGGTGGGGTTGAGGAAGAACTGACCTTGTTGATGTTGTGAGTGAAATTTTCAGTAGGAGAAATCTGAGAGTTCCCAAAAGTATTCATAAGCCTGCTAGTAACCAACAGCATAATAGGCATGGAAATCCCATCCCCTAATGCACCCAATAATCCCATGCCCATCAACACAGTATCCCACCTATCCGCATGCATGAAAATCAACCCAAAAGATATGCTGCTGCTATTACTACTCTTCTTCTTTTTATTCTGCTCCACATCAGAATTAGTACCCATGTTTCCTCCTTTTTAACCCCGGCAAAACCTGAGTTTCTGTTAATATTTTGGTGTTGTTTTCGCAGGAGTTTTGTCGGGAAAGACAGGTTCTTGGCCTTCGGGATGGCGCTAATGTGTCTGTATATATATAGAGAGGAGAAAAGAGAAGAAATTCTGGGGATGAAAGGGACCCTTGTACTATTTTATGGTGCTGCTGATTGTGTATGTATCTGTATGTATTATTTGCCTAAAACTATAGTATATGTTAATTATGATCTAATATTTTTGAGGATTTTGGGGTTCAATGAACGTATTAACCATACATGTGAGGCCGAAAACAAAAAAGGGGTTGACTTTAATCTTTTTTGCCGTCACTAATGACGCTGATACAGTCACCGATGATGAACGATCTTTATTTAAAATCAGAAAAAAAGTTTGACATTAAATTTGCCATATTTTAATTATTTCAAATTGATTTAAGTTAAATCGATTCTTGGTCTCAGTCTAGTGTGTATAATTATATGTGTAATATATCATTTTGTTTGCATGGAGGAGTATGTATCAAAAGAAATTCAATCAATTTATTTAATTATTTTTATACCATTGTGATTATTAATACTGATTATAAACAAAGAAATTGCTACATATTAAATAATAATTTTTTAAAATTATAGTTAAATATTGGGAGCCTAGTGCTAAAGTTTGTGGGAGGCTTTAAGTTCTTGCCTAACTCGTGGAAAGGTTTAAAAGAGAAAAAGGTGGGGAGGAGGAACAAATCCTGGCATTTTTTCTTTGCTAAATTTGCATGTCAATTCCAAATTGTGCTCTTTGGCAATAAATTATTGATAATTTAAAGAGAAGTAAGTCATTTTTTTTCCTTACATATGATTCTCGTTGTTATTAACTTATAAAATTATAACTGTTTTACTACTTAATATATCCAGCGATTGTGTGCATAAATTTAAATCATCGTAATATTAATATTTATTATATTAATAAATAACAAAATATACTTAGTATTACAATTATTAAAATAGAAGGAAAAAAAACTGTTGAGGTAGATTTTGTGAATTAATTTTAAGAAGAATATGCATATCGCTTTTGAATTGTGTAGGAAATGGAGAGAAAGTAGTTAAAAAAAAGTAGTTTAAGTGAGAAATAATATTTTATTTGAAACATTAAAATTTTTCTTAACTAATAAAATATTTAAGGATATAATTTATATTTATAATTTGATGTAGCAGTGTAAAAATCATCATTTTATGAGTTTAAGAACCCTTTTTTCGTATAGTATAAATACAATTAATGAAGAATTTTCATATGTATTTTTGTAAATAATAATATTTTAAACAGCCACTAAGAATGAGATTTTTATAGACAATGAATTACCATAGCCAAGGCCACTAATTGGCTAAGGAGCTAAACAATTTGTAATATCACCATTAAAGGAAGGAATATAAAGAAACAAGACCACTGATCAGAATATGTTAGGGGTACATATTTATTAATTTTGCAGTGAGTATATCAACTTTGTGGAGAGGCTTAAAATTCTTATTCTCTGTTTGCCTGACTCATCAAAAAGTGAAAAAGGCAAAAAGGTGGGGAGGAGGAACTAATCTTGATTTTTCTTCTTGGCAGTCAACATGAACTTGACTTCTTTTGGCAACAAATTAATTTTTATTTTAAAATGAAGTAAATAATATCTTCCATAATTGTTAGTTTGGTGAGAAGTTTGTTCTAATTTTCCTCAAATAATTTTAGTAATTTAGAATGAAAATAAATTAATCACATTTTTTTTGGGGAGGGGGTTCCAGTATTCCGGTTAAAAAACTATTTTATTTACATTTAATTTTTTCTTGATCTAACTGTTATAATTTCTAATGACAGCATAAACTTTTACATTTCACACAAAGGAACTCGTACCCAAGGTAACTTTGAATTGACACACTAATGAGATCAAGAGCGGAGTTCGAGTTCTAAATAGAATTAATTATTTTGAGCATTTGTAGATCGACATACAGACCATGCAAGGACTTCAAACCCCTCAAAAGAGCACGAATCTACCCTAAACTTTATGTAAAGTCAAGCTAATGAGTAAATCTAAAACAATATTAATTTGAAATTGCAAGAATGTTGATTTTTCTTCTTGGTAGTCGACATGAAATTGAGTTCTTTTGCCAACAAATTATTTTTAACTTAAAATGAAATTAATAATATCTTTCATAAATATGAGTATGCCATAAAAAAATTATTTTATTTTCCCACAATATTTTTAGTAATATAGGATGAAAACAAATTAATCTCACTTTTTTTTTTCGTTTTCTTTATTCTAGTCAAAAGATATTCTGTATATATATAAATTTTTCTTTAGTCTAGCTATCATAATTCTTTATGCTAGCAGAAATTTTTAGATTTACACAAAAAAATTTGAATTCAACGCATTAATAAAATCTAAAGTCGAACCTAAACTCTAAATAGAATTACTTAAACACTCACAGATCGACAAAAACCACATGAGAATTTCCAATATACTCAAAAGGCACAAATATACTATAAATTTAATGTACAATCGAACTAACGAGTAGAATCGAAACAATGTTAATGTGAAATTGCAATAATGTTGAAAAGGACCATACTCTGTGGAATCATGGGATGGGGATGGTATTAGTAGTGGTTAGATAACTCCCTTTGACTACACGCAAATAGTATTGGATGTTATAAGAGGGGGTATTTGACATATTAGTAATTAATTAATTAATAAATTTCATCAATAAAAATTATTAATCTCCAACCCAAGACGATGACACGTAGAATTAGAGGGTACCATACTATTGGCCAGATCAATAAGGCTGAGCTATTCTCTTACGTCATGCTCTAAAGTGGACCCTATTTTACTCTATTACGTGTTTGTGTATTTTTTTAATGCACATATAGTCAAATTTGTTAGTCGGTCAAAATAAAAATAAATAAATAAATAAATTATTAATCCGTAATTTCTGATATAATTTTTGCTTTTTGATATTTACAGCATTGGACTGCTAGTCGGTAGGTTAGAGCGGCCAGAGAGTATCTGTAGTGTTAAAATAAAATAAAATAAAATATGCTGCATTGGAAATGAAATATTTATTTAAATTAGCTTACGAAAAACTAGGTGGCACGTTTGAAGGAGAGAATCTGGTAGTGTAATTTGTACGTGGTTTCTACTTTATTTTGGTCTCATGTGAATTATAATCCACTTTACGACTATTGCATATCTATGGGCATTACCGTTGGTGTGAATTAATTAAAGTGACAGATTTACTTTTTATGAAGTCTTTTTTGTAAAATAAACCCAAATATTAAAATATTGAGAATTTAAAATAATATAAAGCAATTTATTTTTATAATTGTACTATTAATAAAGATAGTTTCTTTTGATAAATTCTTAAGCCACGTGGTTAAAATGCCTTTATTGTATATTTTAATCTTAATCTATACTATTTGAAAAAAAAGTTACTTTTGTGTTTAATATAACAATTATTTTTAAATAATTATTTAAATTGCCCTTTGATCTATCTAAATATTAAAGTATAATTTATTTTAAAGGACAAAATAAAGCATTCATCGGTTTGAATTTAGAATATTCTAAACTTACCCTTTGAAAATTATTTAGTACAAACCATTTAATTAGCTTATAAATGTAATTATAATTCATCCCACTAACCCACCATTTTACACTCTGTATTATCTGCTTAATCATTTCAAAACCACTTTCCACAATTATCAGACTTTTTTCTGCAACCGGCGTCTTAAACCCAATACTAAAAATCAGAACTCCATTGTTGTTGTGCGCAAAGGTGTTGCCTATACTATGTTTGTTTATATTCTTTTTTATTCTTTTTAATTGTGTGAATAACATTGTGTTATTCTTTATTATTAAACTTTTTTTGCAGAGAAAAATATAAATACAGTGTCATATTTTTCTCTTTAAGTTTGATTTCTATCTTTTTCATTTTTTGTGTCCTTTTAAGAGTGTGGTTAATTTTGTTGTCCTCTTTTAGAAGTTCAGCACCGTATCTTTCTCTAAGATTTGATTGCTTTTCTTTTATATTTATTTTTTGGTGTTCTTTTCAAGAGTGTAATTAATTTTTTGGT
>JACGDI010000136.1:218273-263740 GCA_014898725.1 Jacaranda copaia
ACACAGTCCGCTAATTTTAATATTTAATTTGGAAAAAAAGAGAGTAGAGAGATACGTAGTTTGTCTTGTTTTGATATGACTTCGTTCCATATAAGGGAACAAAAGATTAGAAAGTAAACGATGGATAAAATCATATAAAAGTTGAAAAGAAAACGATAAATGTGAAAAAGTAGTTTTGGCCGGCAATTCTAAGTGATTTTCTCCCTAATACAACTTATTTGATAAATATAGAGGAAATATGTCTAATTCTAATTGGTTGAATAGATTGACAACTAGGTAAATGGGCTGAAACAAGAGTTGAACTCCTTTTTCATTTGCGTGTGGAGTTGCATTGGTCATGTACTATGTGTTGCCACTAGCTAGCAATTGTTTTTGGAAATACAATAACATTTTCTTGAGGTAATAATATTACAAATCTCAAAAATAATTGACCAAAGAATGTTAGAAACTTTTTCTTTAACATTATATGGTCGATTTTGAAATAAATAAATACAAATTCTATAAATAGTGTAATTATGAATCTTATGAAGAGTTCGATTTTGACTCAGAATGAATGTTGGCGCAAAATTGGCTTGGTTTCAAGGTTTAGAATCTATATTGAATCACCATTTGGTACAAGAATTTTAATGAGAAAATAAAAAAATATTAGAAAAAATAATTTTAATTGGTTACGTTGATTGGTATTGAAAATACTAAGAAATAGAAATGATGAGGTTGAAAGTTGTTTATAATGAAAAGAGTGGTGTTTGGGCTAATTTGACCACGAAGGTCGAATGATCTAATAGTTATATTTCTCGAGGTCTAAGATCTGCAATAATAATAAATGTTAAATTAGCCGAGGTGTCTTCGACGAAGGCAATTCGACGCTCAAATTAGTTCTAGTCAAAGGAAGATAATTGAACAGAATATTAGGAGGTTAGAGTGTATTTGGTATTACTTGGAGTGTGGCTGGTAATGAGGCATTTATAGCCTTCTTTTGGTGTGTAATATGTCGAAAGTGCCCTTATCAGGTGCAGAGGGCTTTTGTCCTTACCAGGGGGTTAATGGTCATTTATGATCTTGGTACTATTCTAGATGGCATCATCTCCTACTTTTCAGGGTGAACAGTACTCTGGGTAGGCTCCTCACTGTCAAAGTTGGTGGTAGAGACTGTACCAATTGGCACGCGCAATTAATGTGGAAGCATGCTACTTATCAGAACATTAAATGTGGCCATGATGTGAGTCAATGCTAGAGTGAGTCACCTGTTCGATAATGGTCAAGCAAACAGGGTAGTTGACCAAAGAGATGGTTCAACAGGCTAACTGGCTCGAAGCCTCCAATTGAATACGATCGAGAATAGTTAGCTCAATCAGATGGCTGTGGTGGAGTGATTCGGCCCAGTTGGATCCAAAAGTGACATTGGGCTGTGCATTTTAAATGGGCCTGAGCCTGTTGGGTTACCCTATATCATAAGTCCCCCCACTCGCGATCCTAATCAAGCTTATCGATAAGTAGGAGTAGGGAGTAGATAACTGAATGATGGTTATAGCGGTTACGTGCATTCGACCAAGGTCCTACCCACTCGATTGGGGTTTTTAATATTCAACCAGAATTTTGAATTCTCGACTAGGGTTTGTGATGGTTTTTGCTCATTTAATATGCCGATTACATCACAGGATATGAAGCGCTAAGGGGCGGCAGTATAATTATTACTGCCGCTTGGGTTCCCTCATCTAAATACCTATAAATATGGGGAGTAGACATATCCATTTGCACTTTTGTTGAAATCATTTCTTGTCAAATTCTTGCTTTCCAAGCTCTCCAAATCTTTCCTACGCTTAGAGTTTTTAGGATATCTATAGCAAGTTCTTCTGCCTATTTGTCTTTTCTTTCTTTTCTTTGTGAAAATGTCAGCGATTCAGATAGTGAAGGTACTAAGTCCGAGAGCGTAGAGTTTTAGGGGGAAATTGGGGTTGAAAATATGTCTAAAACAACCTGTGAGAGTAGTTCTGATAGTTCGTTGAGTGATAGCTTGAATTCCAGCAGCTCGAGCATAGAAAGGACTGTATCTGGTGGCAAAGCTAGCCCGAGCGATTTCCCTGCATCACAGGGTTGATTATTTACACAAAACCATTACACCAAAATAGTTTCCAAAATATCCCCGGCCGACCTAGTGTGAATTAGGAAGATGTACCATATATTTGAAGAATATGAGCTATTAGTGCCTGGGGTTAGGGTAGAATGCATCGACCTCTTAAGAAATGCATAACAGTGTTCGAGGAGAAATTGAGGTGTGGCCTTAGGTTTCCTCTTGCCCAAGCAATAGTCGACTTCCTGGTGGGCTTAGGCGTTTGTATAATCCAACTGCTCCCTAATTATTTTACTACCCTCTATAGCTTTGATGTATTGATGCATCTATTCGACCAGCTTGCCTCCTTCGCCAACTTTTCAAACTTATTCCATTTACCTATGTCTCGAAAGTCGAGCAGTACTGAAGAGTCCTGCTTTTACTATCTGATGGTGTGCTCACGTTGAAAATTTCTAGTAGCCCCTTTCTTCTCTTAGGGCCAGGAGTGGAAGAAACACTTTTTTTATATTCGAGGGTCGATAGAATTTAACATTCTGAGAGGTTGATGGAGGGGGCCTATGGAAATGCTGGGGAACTAGACACCTAGTTGGCCCAACACTTTTATTGAGAATTTGGTCAAATTTGGGCATATGAAGGCCTCAATTTTGACCAAAGAGAGGTGTTTGGTTTTAGCTGGCATATCACCGACCGAGCTCGACCTGCCAGCGGGCGATTGATTAGAAAGAGATCTTCGTTGACTATATTAACTTGTGATTTTTATTCTTTATGCTCAATTCTGATGTATTCTATTTTATCTTTGTTGGCAGACCGAAAATAGATAATGGCTAAAAGTCGAGCAGAAGCTCAAGCTAGGGCCTTAAGGAATGAATAGCACCGTCTAGCGGTTGCTGCTCAACGAGAGGCCTCCGTTACAGAGTTGGCCTCTTCGACCCAATTGACCTCCACTCCTGCGACACCCCAAATCGAATTGGTGCCTGAGACCCAATACACTTGATAGAAAAAGCCCATGCGGAGGAACCCCGCGGGTCAGGGCAAAAGGCAGTTGGTTGAGCAGAGATGCTTGGCACCCAAGAAGACAATAGGTGATAAAGAGAAGTAGAAGTCGATGACAAGCTACGACCTGTTCGAAAAACACCGAAATGGGGTGCTTTTCCAACTTCCTCGACTGCCATCACCTCATTTTGGCCTCGACCCCTACATAGAAGTGACTGACTCGACCTCTATTTTTTGAGGAGGAATGACGGGCGACAATGCCCTAAAGTGGATGATTAATGGGCTCTTATCAACCGACCAATGCAAACTTATGAACTTGAGTTAAGCCAGGGCTCTTTGGGCACTAGCCTACTACTGTAACATGGTGAGTATAAGGTCGACTATTTCTTGTCGAATTCCTTTTCTATAGTTGCACTGTACACTGACACTCTTATTTTCAGATGGGCTAAATGGGGTACAACATCTTTCGCTGGTCGGAGTTGGCATTAGCGGATCAGGAGGAGCTATTAGGGTGGGGGATGTGGAAACCCTCAAGGTCCAGCTCAAATCCTCCCAGCTTCAGGTTGACTATCTGACTAAACAGGTGGCAGAGCTCAAAGAGTAGCTAAACTCCAAGGACTAGCAGCTCGTCCAGGCAGTCGAGGAGAGGAGCCACATGGTCCTCTTTTTGTGTGTGTGTGCGCGCGCAGAGAAAAATTACAAGTGTAGTGCCATATTTTTTTAGATATAATTTTTTAGTGGCTTTAATTCAAGAAGCTAGGGCAAAGAAAAATATTTCATGAAATTTTTCAAGGCTGTCCAACATTTGATGATTATTATCTTCTATTGGTTTCTTTACATATTTTGTATTTTATGCATGCAGAAAATGCATACAATGACTGTTAAGGGGTGGCAAATGGGTGGATTGGGTACGGGTTGAATATTTACGGGTTGGGTAGGGTCGTGTCCAATGCCAAAAAAAATTATAATTTTTTACTAAATATTTTACTATATTATTTTGTTAAATTATGATTTTTTTATCTTTATTTTATGTATGTTAATTAATTATTATTAACAAAAAGAAGATAATGAATAAAGTGAAAATCGTATTGACTTAAAACTCTTTAGTTGCAATTATAAAATGCAAACGCAGCATTCATTTGGCATGATTTATATATTAAAATTTTAGAATAAGTAAAAAAGAATTCTTAATTCTTATTAATTATTTAGTAATTCTCATTTACTCCAGTATAGTCTAACTCTCATTTCACTTAAAATTTTACTCTAGTATAATCTAATTCTCATTTCAATTAAATTTCATAAATGAAAGAAATGTAATCTTAAATACGGATTTTGAAAATTTCATAATAAACCTCTAGCTCTATTTCATTAAAATGATCTTATTTTCAAAAAACAAAAACAATTGTGACCTTATCGACATCTATATCTATACTATAAATTATGACATGTAATTGAAGTAATTATGACTCAAATTATATATAAAAATTGTAGCTCCTTACAGAAATTTTTATTGATAATTTAATAATGAAATAGCATGTTAATTTTGGGTGGACCTTTTTTTTTTTTTTTGATCAAATTTTGAATGAAATTGTCTTGAACCATTTATAACCCATTTTTGACCCATCATCAACTCATTTTTTACATCCATTTGAACTTAAAACCTAATTGAACCCAACCTACATTCAAACCATTAGAATCCAACCCAATCCAAATCCACTAATATTATTTTAAACTCAGCCCAACCCAAAATTAAATGGATTGAATTGGAACCATAGTTCTAAACTCAATTTATCACCTTCGTCTGTTAGTAACTATATAAAATAATTATCATGTGCAATAGTACTACTGTCCCATTACTATCACATTATAGTCCTTCAATCACTGATGAAGGTTATACTATATTTTGATTTTCACAGAATTTTTTTTATATCTTTTTTAACTTATTAAAAATTATTAAAAGGACAAATATCTAATATACATAGTCCGCTAATTTTAATATTTAATTTGGAAAAAAAGAGAGTAGAGAGATAAGTAGTTTGTCTTGTTTTGATATGACTTCGTTCCATATAAGGGAACAAAAGATTAAAAAGTAAATGATGGATAAAATCATATAAAAGTTGAAAAGAAAAAGATAAAAAAGATTAATTATGAAAAAGTAGTTTTGGCTGGCAATTCTAAGTGATTTTCTCCTTAATACAACTTATTTGGTAAATATAGTGGAAATATGTCTAATCCTAATTGGTTGAATAGATTGACAATTAGGTAAATGGGTTGAAAACAAGGGTTGAACTCCTTTTTCATTTGCGTGTGGAGTTGCATTGGTCATGTACTATGTGTTGCCACTAGCTAGCAATTGTTTTTGGAAATACAATAATATTTTCTTGAGGTAATAATTTTACAAATCTAAAAAATAATTAACCAAAGAATGTTGATATTTTTTTCCTTAACATTATATGGTTGATTTTGAAATAAATAAATACAAATTCTATAAATAATGCAACTATGAATCTCATGAAGAGTTTGATCTTGACTCGGGATGAATGCTGGCGCAAAATTGGTTTGGTTTCAAGCTGTAGAATCTATGTTGAATCACCATTTGGTGTAAGAATTTTAACGAAAAAAAATATTAGGAAAATAATTTTAATTGGTCACGTTGATTGATATTGAAAATACTAAGAAATATAAAACTTAAGGAGTATAATATAAATGGAGAAAATTCATTTTCTCTCAAAATTATGAGAAAAATGAGAGAAAAAATTATTTATCCATCCCTCTTTCAACATATCTATCACCTCCATTCTCCCCGTACTCTCATTGGGTTTCCTTACATAATTTAAAAAAAATAAATTAGATTTTACATTTTTTAATTTTATTCCTAACATTTTCTTTTCCTCTTTAAATCAACAAAACTTAACAACAAAATACTTGAAAAAAAATTGAGAGTTTTTACATTTCGTTTATTTTACTTTTGTTGTCACTTGCACTTTTCTTTTCACCTTAAACCAAACAAAACTTAATGTACAACACTTGAGAAATCAGAGGAGAAGTGAATCGATCAGTGATGCAGATGAGTTTCAGTATCAATCTACTTATGTAGATCAATTGATAGGACCAATCAACCTAAAAAAATGTGGACTTGATCGAGATCAGAATATTTTAAGATTTGAGTTCAGATTGTTTTTATACGAAAATGTAACTCCTACCTAAACTTATGTAATTGTATTTTAAATCTAGCTCTGAATTTGATAGCTCTTATGTGGCATGATAATTAACATATTTTGGCATATGTTTTAATTTGGGTCATTTAAAATATAGCACATTAAAATAAAAGAAATATAATTTGGGTTTGAATTCGACTCCATTTGATTCATTAATCTCAATATTGTAATAACATTATAGGTTCGTTTGAATTTGAAACGTAAAATTATTTTATAATATATAAAAAATTAATGTATTATTATAATTTTTATGTATAAATATTATTGTTTTTAAAAAAAGGCTTGCGAGTCGATTTACGAACATTCAAATAATTTGGCTCGAGCTCGGTTTGAACTTGAATTCTTCAAATTTGAACTTGAACATTTTTCGAGTTAACCCATCAAGCTTACGCGTTGGCTCGATTCATTTACATCCATGCTCCACATACTTTCCGAAAATAAAAACTAACAATGATTACATTTCTATAACTCATACCTCAAAATACTTTTTCTCAAAACATTTTCTATAATTCAATTAAAATGCAAACAAACAAAGCCTTACTTAAGATAGTAAAAACAGAGGCAGGACCAAAACACTACTAACAGGCGGGATGGGCGCAGTGCTGGAGATGTCTCTGAGCCTCGTTGGTCGTGGAAATTAAGTCGCTTCGGGAACCAGACCCATGGCCCATCGGTAAAAAATTGCAATTCCTACTGCTGTCCATTATGTGCAGACGGACAAAAAATGGCACCCACCGACCGTCACAGCGCCTGTGCTAATTGGAAATGTGGCTGTTCCTCGTAGGGTAAGAGTTTGTCGTTTTATCTCCTTCGTTCGACATATATACGTTTCATGCTATTCTGGCTGTACGCATGATAAATTGATAAGGGGTCCGGATAGATTGGGGCTCCGACCCAAATTTGTTTCCAGTCATGGGTTTTTAGTTAAATAAATGGATCTTGGATTAATATTGAATTGTAATTTTATGGGTTTGACTGGGTTCTTAATAGAATGTTAGTTTAATAATTTCAAATTTGTTTTGAATGAGAGATTTTTAATTAAATAAATTGATGCTTGCTGTGAGTTTAATTAAATTCGTTAGGTCTATATGTGTAAAAGATTAGAGTTTAAAAAAGTATTATGGGTCTGACGAGATAACTATGTTGACTTGAGGATTTAAATATTGGTCCGAAGAGGTTAAAGAGAGGTGGGGTGGATGAATTTTGAGTTTAAAATTGAGTAGGTAAAATGAATTTGAGGTCATATTAAAAACGTTTTGAATCTATTTGTAATGTACAATTCAATTGATAGACCCATAATTTTTTAGAGTTGAACTTACTTGTGAAACAAACATTCTCATAATTTAATGTGCTATATTTTAATGAAAAAATGTGATGATTAACATATATATTTCTTTTAGAGTATAAAAAAAATAGCCCTGAAGGAATTTTATACCAAAACTGTTAGCTGTACCCCATTGAAAAAGATTAGAAGAACCCTTTTAATTAATTGATTAAATTGTGCTATTTTTTCTCTTACCAAGTCATTCTTACTTCATTATGGAAAATTCATTGAGGGAGACACAGATATTTCTGTTAAATAAATTACTTTAATGCATCGATTTTATGTGGAAATTCCACCACAAAAGCACTAATAAAATCCTGTACAACTTAATAGTTTTCATATACGGAATTGCACTTCAAGAATTTTGTGCCCATATGGATCTATTTTTCAAGATGTTACTCAATTGAAAATCTTCAAGATAAGTTATATACTCAAGGGTTTCATTTAACCATATGGCAAATTCAATCTAAATTGTGAAAGATAATGTCTAATCGAGTAGAAAACTATGATTTTGAACCTGATGTGGAATGTTCTCCACTTCAAAGTTTTTCTTGGAATTTCGTGCTTGATAATGAGAAGTGTGGGTTGTTAATTCGGGAATGAGCTTGTTTTTGTGAAGTAGTTTGAGTATAAAAGTAATTCGATATTTTCTTTAGTCAGCTTTGAAGGTATTTATGTCAAGCGGCGTTTGATTCAATGACATTAGTCTCACATATAAAGTATTAGGTTTGGGGATCAAATCCAACAGACTCTTGAGCTGGAAAAGTAAGTTTTGTTGTAGTGTGACGTGTGTGTACTTAAATAAAATGAAAAACTTTGGGAGTACTTATAAGAGTTGGACTAAAATTTTGGTTCCAAACCAATATTCAACTTGTTAGTTTTTCTTCTTACATGTAAAGCTGCATTTTTTTGAGGTGTGCCATCTTAATAATAAACTTACCAAATTGATTTTTAGTTATATTTTTGCCATATCATATTCTAATAAACCCATAAATTATAATATAAAAGTTCGTAAACTATTCGTCTCTAAATTACACTATTCAAGAGAGATTGTTATACTAATTGTTTTCTTCCCAAACCTAACCTATACATACAAACAAGAAATTTGTAATAAAGATTCACTATGGCCTCACTTTGATATTTACTTATGTTATTTGATAAGACAAAAGAAACATGTATAGGATCAACCTTTTCAAACTAAAAATTACACAAGTTATTTGTCACTATAATTTCACATCATTATCATACTTAATTAATTTAATCTCTCATTCACACTAATCCCCACTTGCAAATGTCATTTCTCTTGCAAAATAAGTAACCAGACGCCCATAATTTCTCAGCAGCATGCTTAAACATGCTTTCTCTAAATATAGAAAAAATTAACATGATGTCAAACAAATACCTAAAATGGCCATTTATTTATTGAAGCAAAATTGTTAGGACAAATTGCAAGCTCTGTGTACGCTGTTCCTATGACCTACAACAACAATGGAAGAACAAGACAGAGACAGTGGGAGACACTATTGTTTTAGATCGGGCAACTGTTATTTACTCCTTACCACTACTTTTTTATTTTTAATTTTTGTGAAGAGGGTTGGGTTTGAGCAACGATGGCACCAATATTCGGGGCCTAACCCTATCCAGTGGGAAGCACCAAAATTTTAGACAAGATTTCTCCATA
This sequence comes from Jacaranda copaia, assembly GCA_014898725.1. NCBI lineage: Eukaryota > Viridiplantae > Streptophyta > Magnoliopsida > Lamiales > Bignoniaceae > Jacaranda > Jacaranda copaia. The sequence goes on from JACGDI010000136.1 coordinate 227,561, forward strand.
GGGACCAATGAAAGCTTTGTGAGTTGATGAGAAATTAATTTTGTGCACTTGAAAAAGTGAGCCACTTTGGTCATGATAATAATATGGTAAACATTACTTGAGATTCTTATTGCTACTATATATATATATATATATTATGTGAATATATGTGATAAAAATGATTGCATCCATGAATTAAATATAATATCCTTTTTGAAAATAAATATAAGTATTATTCACTCGAGGTTATATTTACTTTATTTGATGAATTTGGATATATTATTATATACGGATTAATTTAATATTCTTTTTGAGTTAAAGTTTTAGTTTGATAACCCAATCGATGTGAAAATGCTTTGAGGTTTGTTTTGTGAGAATATTATTATTTTAAAATTGTTTTACTAAATATAATTTAAATTATGCCATTTTTCATTAATATACATACACTTCAAAAGTTCGTCAATTGCACACTTATGTGTGGGATTGATGCTATATAGTCAAAGATCACTTGACTAAGAGGGTGTCTAGGTGAGCTTATAAGCTCCTCAAAATATATTATAAAATATTTAAGAGCTTTTAAGTAGATAAAAAATATTTGATAATTTTTTATAACAAAGAGCTTATGAGATCCTAAAATAAGATGTTAGGAGCTTATAAACTCTTTCAAAAAAAGTAAGGAGACCCCAACTTATTTTTAAGATTTCAACAAGTTCCTTCATTTTTAATCATTTTAATTACATAATTGCCATTATTAACATCTTATAAGCTTCAAAATCTTATTTTATCCAAACACTTCAACAACTTATTTTAATAATAATATCTAACATATTATAAGCTCTAAAAACATCTTATAAGATATAGAAGCTTATAAGATGTTTAAAATAAGCTTAGCCAAACACCCTCTAAGAGGGTGTTTGGGTGAGCTTATAAGCTCCTCAAAACATTTTATAAGATGTTTAAAAGCTTATAAGTTGATAAAAAGTGTTTGGTAATTTTTTTTAAAAAAAGAGCTTATAAGATCCTAAAATAAGATGTTGGGAGTTTAAAAACTCTTTTAAAAAAAGTAAGGAGACCCTAACTTACTTTTGATATCATAACAAGTTCCTTCATTTTGAATCATTTTCATTACAAAATTGTCACGATTAACATCTTATAAGCTCCAAAATCTTATTTTATTCAAATACTTCAACGAATTATTTTAAAAATAAGATCTAACATATTATAAGTTCTAAAAACATCTTATAAGATGTTTAAAATAAACTTAGCCAAACACCCTCTAAATTATTCTAATTAATCACATAGTTCTTCTAATCCATCAACTAGCACATTAGATTTTAATCCCATGAAACAAATCAAACAATCCCAAAAAATATTAATTATTTAGCAAGTGAAACTATCATTATCATGTACATAAATAAGTCCGACAATAAGTTTCTCAACAAGTTTTATAATTTTACACTCGGCAAAATTTAGTTGTCAGAGGCGAATAGTCATGAAATGATCATCTTAGGCCAATCCTTTTGTCACATTGCATTTCAAATTCAAATTACTATTTAAATCAAATGGAGTCTAAAATTTTTCATCTGAGTCTAAAGAGATGTGCAAAAGAATTCTAGAGGTGTAGAAAAGCACAAGTCCCTGGAACAAAGCGTAAGCGACAAAATTGTAATTGGCCTGATTTTCCCGGATGTGGTACACATTTGAAAGATGGGAATTTGATTTATATGGATTCCAATATGAGTTGCAAGTCCATTCTTGTCTCACACCATGGACACAAGGCACCATGTGAAGCACTTTAACCGGATTACAAAAGCTAAGAGAAAAGGCAAACAAAGAGCAAACCCAGCAGTTTCTCCACCCATGCGCCGGATTTGGGCTTCCATTTTACAATCATCACGAATTCGTTGGTGCGATGGCGAAAAAACGACAAGGATTGAACACAACCCACCCATTTAGTACTATATTCCTCTTTGTCTATATGAAAGATGCACATTTTTTGACAAAATTTCTTGGAATTCTTTTTGGGAAAAGTAAATTATAAAATTATAACATGTCCAAATCATGGAGCATTAGCCGTCAACGACTGTAATTATGTGTTCAGACTATCACCATTGACAATTAGTGATGTCTGTACAACAACAACAAAAATCTTATGAGAAGTTATAAAAATCATGTTTATTGTTACTAACACGAACTAGTTATTGCTGATAGGAACAACTTAAATACCATACCCCCTTTATATTTTGGGCGGAGGTGAAGGTCCCAATTTGATCTAAGTTCTCACTCATGGTCTCAAACCTATTCCCGATCCAGGGACTGGGGCAGTCAAAGTTACTTTGAACCCCATGTTGCCCCTGCCAAGGTTACCGGCCCGACAATTAAATACCCATTATTTTTACAATTAAGCTAGTGGGGTTTATTATTAAAAAAATAGTTATTATTACTTAATATATTTTATTATGGACAACTTTCATGTTATTACACGATATTTTTGCCACTAATATTTTTTTAATGAGTGTATAAGCAAGGAGGTTAAAAGTCTTCATCTCATCATTATCATCTACGAAATTCTAATCAAGAATTGATCTTTATAACCCTACCTAGTGGCCATTGTCCGGGTTTCATTGGGGGCGGATGGCCTAATCAAGTACACATAAGAGAGACAAATGGACCACCCAAATCATATAATAATTAATTAATTATTGCATAGTATGACCTAATTAACACGGATAGACATTATATATATATATATATTCATATTACCTATTTCATTTTTATGTTTCAAATCAAAATGCCAAGTAAATTTGGATCACTATCTGATGACTTGTAGGCTTAAATTGTCAAATTTTAAGAATTGTAGTATTAATTTTATGATCCAAAAAGATAAAATTACCAAAAAATTATAGATACGGGCCAATATAGTGGTTTTGCCTGTATATAGAGACATTACTTTTAATTATTCTTTCAATTGAGGGGTATAACAACAAAATTTTTATTGCGATTTATTTACGCAAGATTTGACAAATTAAAGGGATCGATGTGTAACAAAGAGCAGGCCAGGCCACTATATTATCAACAACTATAGGTATTGTCATAAAAGTTGATGTGTTAGTAGGACGCAAGGTCCAAATACACAGTAGCGAGCCTGCTAAGTGGCAAAGTATATTTATCAAAAATGTCATCAAAAGTAGTTGGAAGTTGGAATTGTCTTCCTAAAGTGCGCATCCCAGTCTGCAACTATGTCATCTATAACCCTAGCTAGCAGACCCAAAAAAATGCAGGCATGCTGCAATACAATTGAAATGTTAAACCCTCATTTTATATATAGCTAGCTATAATTCAGTCACACATTCAATGATTTAATTATTATTGTTGAGAGTGCTGTTTGGATAGATTATGAAAAAACTAATATGTCCTTGTAGCTTAGAAATAATGTTCAAACAGTGCAAGATTCTTATATTTATTGAGTATGAGCTCGATCTAACCTGACCAATGATCTGACCTGTCTTTTTTTAATAATTGAATTGGGAGCATCTTATCGTAACAGTACCATTACAGGCTATCCGAAACCTATTATGAATAGTGCCCTCTCTCAAGTATGATATCACCCAAAACCTATTATGAATAGTGCCCTCTCTCAAGTATGATGTCACCCAAGCTTACTTAACGTCATTTTAATTATTGCTTTGCTTTTTATCTCACCATGACTTAGGAAGCAAAGGATTTTAATTATTAGTCTCCTCAATAAACTTGACGTGTATGTGTTCTTGTGGGCAGATCAATGAACCTAAATTACCAATGCGAACATAAATCATAGTTCCTCATGAAGAATCCAAACCTGCTTGCATATTGATTGACCCTCAAAAATTTGGTAAAATCCTGCATCGAATTTATATTTTCCCACATAATTAATAAGGTGCATTATATTTAAACTATATATAAAAAAAACGTGCATTAAAATGCACATAAGACACAATAGAATTACACTAAAACCACAAATTGACAAGTCTGTCATATTTGCTGGCACGTTTTATTCTTCGAATGCGACAGCATATATAAAATGGAGGAGTTGGAGGGCCGAGGGGTTAAAGAAAGTGACAAAAGAAACCCTAAATAATAATTATGTTTTTCAATGGAGTACTTCTGGAATGTGATGAGACCCATGAACTTCCATAAGACACCATTGCACGTCCAATTTACTGAGTGATTATTACGTAATTCGAAGAATTTTATGTTGTAATGGTCATAAGCACGCTTGATGTGTTGATATTCAAATGTGGGATGTGACTGCCAACGCCCCTTGTGCAGGTTACTTCTCCTTTGCAGTCAGTTGTAGCACTGAAGATGTATATATGTGTAAATACATTATTAAATTCGTTGTCAAATTTAAAGAGGGAGCAATCGTATTAATGTACTGACGTTTGACATATATTAATGAAATTTTTTACTAAAAAAAATTCAAAAAGATGAACGAAGAAGAAAATTTTTTAAATTATTTTGAAATCGCTGATTCTATCATATAATAAAATCAAATATTATTATAGTGTTAAAATTTTCAAATGCTGAGACACATAAACTATTTTTAAAGTGTTCGATCATATTAAATAACTTTAGTATCATCTAAAAAGAATAAATGAGTTTTGTGCTATAAAAATTTTAGCATAGAATTGCTAGACAAATATAGAGAGAGGAAGAAGCAAAATTATTTCTTAATATAAGCGGTTTGCGTTTTCTTAATTATCACGTAATCTTAATGTGCATGCCTGACGATTGGTAGGGATGCAAGACCCTAAGGCAATGTTTGGTTATAGCTTTTTATGTGATTTTAATATGTGTTTTAAGAGAATGAATATTGAAAGTGAGAAATTGTATTGGGAAATGGAATGAATTTTTGGTTATATTTTTGGAAATAGTTAAAAATTAGTTTTGGAAAGTATTTGTATGTTTATGTTTTGGAGGAGATATTTTTTGCTGTAACAGTCAAATAAATACTTTTTTGTTGAATTTTTGGGGTTAAGGTGGATTTGTAATTAATTTTTTTATTATAAAAAAATAATAAAATATATATGATATTTATAATATATATGCGTGTATGTATATATTGAAAAATTAGGAAGTTTTAGTAATAATAAAAGATAAGAGATGGTATTTTGGGAATTTTTTTTTTTTTTGTAGTTTAAAGGAAAAATGAATGTATATTTAATTATACTTTTTCAAAACAATTTGATTATGAAAAGACATAACCAAACATTCTCTAAGGTTCGGTTTTATTTGTGCAATTGCACAATGGCCTTATCCCTTAAAGTGAATTTAACAGTATAGTAGTATAATTTTATTTTCCCTAATCATATAATGTTATTTTGGTGTATATTTCTTAGTCACCATCATTTTCTTCAAAGTGCTAAGGCTCATATTGGCTTGAAATCCATAATTGTGCTTCCTAGTACTTGAGAAGTTGGATTGCACCTTGTTTCATTTACCCTTTTTCTTTTTTCTTTTTTTTCTTTTTGGGGGAAACTTCATTCATCAATCTGATCATATAAAGCCAAATCAGGAAAGAATACTGTTCAACTAAATAATAAAGTTGATCAATTAAACCAAATCAAGTAAGAATCACTATCCAATTAAATAATAATCAGTACTGCTCAACTAAATAATTAGTCTTTACTTTTTTGTTGTAGCATCAATTTTATTGGTGTGTTGGATGTAATCATTCTTTTCAAAAAATATCTAGAGATGTCCAGTGACATCAGTTTTCTCTATCATATAGAATGAAACTTGTATTTAAACGTAAATAAATTCCTTTGTGCACTTTATGTATGTATTTGGCTGTGAAGTCTGTACTTTCATTTAATTTATTTGATAATTAGATTCTACTAACTTATTGTACATATAATTTTCTTGATTTGATAATTGAATTTTATTGACTATTTGTAATATTCTCTTTAAAAAAAATACCTAGAGAATGGGAATTAAATAAGTTATAAGATTTGGTTTGTTTGGTTAATTGATACATGTTTGTGATTAAAGAGGTGCAAATTGAATATGATGTGGTAAAAATTTGAAGTACGCGAGGAATCAATAAACAGTCCTTTATTGTATTAATTAGAGTTGTGATATATATATTGAATCCAAAAATGAATAAATTAGCAACATCTGCTGCGATCCGTCTTTTCAAAATATAAAAGATATTGAATTAAAATAATTAGATATCACATTTAAAATGAAGTGTGTATTTTAAGGATATGAGTGAATTGCACTAGTCTTAAAGGATGTGAAATTACGAAAATAGGTTACATTTATATGCATGCATATTTTGAGTTTTGGTTGGATGTTTAATTGTATGGATGGCGATAATATTTTTCTCCCTAACTCAGTAACTCACTTTTTTAAATAATGAGAGAGGATACACAATATGTGACTAGAGGGCTATAACGAGATAGAATGCCAAAGGTATCATCTGGTTTAGTGGTTGAGAATGCTTTTACTTTGGTATATCCATTTACTCTTTCCTGAAAAAATTACAAGTTCACCTTTATTGCTAAAAGTAAGGCTCATCACATATATATTATATATATTTTAAAAAAATCTAAAAGCAAACTCAATGTACAACAAAACCTTGAATATATGCAAAGTTGATTTACTGTAGTGGGTCCATATTATGCCCAAACAATACCATCAGGGGTGGTGGTCGAGTGATTCCAAACTTGCTCCCAAGTGATTTGGCAAGTCCACATCTTGGGTTCGAACTCTCTCTATACATTTGTCACAAATATTTGCTAGTTGTGTACTCTTCGACTTGAGTATGGATTAATGCGATTTTTATAGACTTTATTCGGCCCTTAGTGGTGCTACATTGATGGGACCTATACTTGCACAAATTGTTCGGATGTCTGATATATTTGCGATTGAGCATGAAATTCCGGACATTGCATAGCTGAAAGAGGCAAATCGTCGCTACTGTTTTCTTTCTTTATATATATATATATATATATATATATTATGCCCAGACAATCACTTTTAATAATACAATGACTTATATCTAGATAAAAAAATGCGAGCACTGCGGATATATTACATTCCCCATCCATGATCCACTCCAGGCCAGCATTATTAGTTCTAAGTTGAATGATGCCTCTGACCAGTGGGTCGCGACCAATTCTTGATAGCTGCATTAGTATGCGAATGAAGCGCAAAACCAGCAAATAAAAAGGGTGATAACAACACTTCATTCGTATTGGAATTCCTAGTGTGTGTTGGTGACCGTGGAAAGGGACTACACTTCGCTGTTGCACTTAACCCACAACCACCACAAACATGTTCTGGTAAATAGTAATTGCATCTTATGTGTGCATTGGTTCGTCTGTGTACTTTCTGTGGGCATTTGGTTTTGAAGTTTGTACTTCTATTTTTTTGATTTGATGATTGGATTTTACTGACTTATTGTAAGGATAGTTTTCTTTATTTGATACTTGAATTCTATAAATTTATTGTAAGGATAGTTTAAAAAAAAAAAAAAACTAGTAATTGCATCCAATTTTTCTTTATTTCGTTTAGATGTGGTTTGTTTGGGCCAGCATGCGTCCGATTTTGTGATTTACTCTTTGGCCCAAACAAATGGTTCGGGTAATAAGGCCGAGTGATTTTAAATTGGGCGGACTCTTTGCCCACCGGAGTAGAATCCATCTTTGGGCTTTACTGATGACTCAAAACCCACAAATGCTCAATTATTTAAACCCGTAAAAGTTAGGGTTGTAAATGGATTTGGATTTTTAATTCGGATTCGATTTGAATTTGATTTGAATTTTAAAATTTTTATTTGATTAAAATATTCAACGATCAAATTTAATTATAAATATCTGTAATTCAAAATAAGTAGATCGAATATAAAATTAGACAATCCGATCTGTTAAGTATCTGAACCTGAACTTTAATATCTTTTGATTAAATTAATACTGTTATATATAATATTAATAAAGATGTTCAAATAAAGTCTATATATTACATTAACCTAATATATATGTTAACGTTTATATTATACTATTAATATTGAGCCTTTAGTTTCAAAAATAAGAGAGGTATTAATAAAATATCAAATATAATATATAATAGTTCATCTATGCATTAATATAATGTGAAATAGGGTTTAATACTCAAAATTTTGATTTTTGGACTAGTTTATAATAAAAAGTTGTTAAAAATTTAAATATGATATAAATTTACATTATAAATACAATATTTAAATACAATCCAAAATGAAATAAAAAAATATTAAATAGGATTTGATTTTTTTCTTGAATTTTGGATATCCATTTGATTCATATGTGGTACTAACTAATCAAGATCTTATATGATATTAGGTCGAATTTGAACATGAATTTTGATAATTAAATTCGAATTTGGATTCAAACATAATTGATCTAATCCAAATCCAACTTATTGACAGCCCTAAAAACCACAATTACTCAATTATTTAAATCCATAAAAGTTACAGGTGGTGGCGCTATGGCTCGAGTTTTGAACTTGAATAATTGAATTGAGCTTGATGTCTATTTTTTTTTTCAAATCTTAAGGTTGGTTTGTGAGTCAATTTATAATTAAATATTATTTTTTTATTTTATCAATAAATATATTAATAATACCATCGTTTTATTTTGTGTTCGAACTCAAAATTATTTAAAACTCAATTGAAAATTTGAGTTTACTAAAATTGAATAGAGAACAAATTTGCATTGAGTCAAGCTTAAGTTCATCGAGCCCAAGTTTAATATGTATATTTTGAACTTGAATTTGAGCTCTAAACTTTTCCTCATATTCAATTTGACTCCGCTCGACTGCACCTTAATTGTATTTATGTCTTAATATCAAATAATGAAATAATAAATTGTTAAATATTTTCTGAATAATCTGCATTTTGGATTTCCACGGCATTTTTTCTTTTCCTTTGTCTTTTTCTCAACCCAAGTTATACTAGTCATGTGATACACCTCACCTTTTAGTTGCAAAAATGAATTACATGATCAAAACAGATAATAAAGCCTTTTTTTAATTGATAAATACATTACTGTATAAATTTATTAAAAACTAATAATTAGTATCTTGTATTTTAACATTAATCATAAATAAAATAATAACACTAAAATAAAGTATTAATTATAAACTAAATTAATATACTTATAAATGAGAATTGAGAAACGAGTTTACAACTCTACAATCTTAAATAGCGTCATCCTTTACTGACCGTTAATCTGCATGTAAATCGTACGGTCAAAACTGAGTCACCAACCGCATGTATATACGAGGGAAAATTGTTTGACGCCCTTCTCTGCATACCGTACAAACTCTGTCTCTCTCTCTCTCTCTCACCCGTTTGATGGCGGGAAATGGTTCACAGAGGCCACTCTTAACCTTAATTCGTGACTTCACTAGTGAAAAATCTAAAGGAGGTAATACTAAAACGTCTCGCACAGTGCTGATTTTATGGTTCCTCGCGAAAATATCAGCGGTTTCACAGCCGACATGGAGTTTGTTGCATTTATTTTCCGCATTTTTGCGTTAAAAATTTACAGAGCGGAGAATTCTGAATCAGAAGAAACGGATCGAAGAACTAAGATCTCAGCTGGATGCATCAAATGCAGAGCTGGATGGAGCAAAGCGTGAGAAAGAGACAACGGAGCAAGAGCTCAAAGCTTATGAAGTTGAATTATCCATGAATGAGGCTTCGATTCAAGCGCTAGAGGTTTAGTTTTCTCGAATTTTCATTATTTTGGCAGGAATGATACATAATTTTTTTTTTAGGATTTGTTGTATCATATATCTGCTTAGATGTGACTACTAGGTCAAGTATATATAACATTTCTCTCTGAATGTGACTATTACGCAGGAAAATAATTTCATGGGAAATCATTTCCAGCAATCGTGATTATGTTTGTTTCAACTTCATTAATTTTTTTTTTTAATTTTTTTAAGGCGAGGATTGCTCTTACTAACAATGAGATCTCAAAACTTGGCTCTGAATTGGGTGCTCTCAAGGTGTATTCTTCCTATACTTCCATGTGTTGCACACATCTTGTTGGATACACATCAATAGTTGGTTTCATATGCACCTCATACAGACTGATAGATTCTGTTTCATATTTTTCTATTTTTTGCTGAAATGTGCTTCGACGATGTGAAGAATGAAGAAAATTCCTCAAGGTACAGGTTTATATATGTTTTAGTTCACTGTCAATCGAACTAGTCACTTATGATTGACTTATTAGTCTTATGTTAATTTATTAATCTTACTTGTGTTTAAATATATTGTTACCCTCGTTTTGGCAGAGATGGATTTATTGGAAAAATGCTTGAACTAAATGCACAGATAAGGTAGGTCTACTTTGTTCATCAATGCTTGGAGTTTGGTGTTTCCATAGAGGGATATTCTTCCAAATTTAAGCTATGCTGCTCTTGATGGTTTCTCATTTTGAAACTGAAGATCCTTTATATGTGAAATTTTCTTTTCTTTACGGCCAGTCTTATACTATGCTGTCTTATATTTGTAAGGTATATCGCTTGACGTGATATATAATCTTGGACAGAGCAGTTAACCTAGTGGCACTAGCTAATCTTGTTGCACTGTATCCCATTCAAAAATTTGTAAATTTATTCCGATTGTTTTTCTGGTGACAGGAAATTCCAAGAGTTGCTAACCTCAGCTTTCAACCTGGAGAATGGCCCTGAAGTAACATTTAATGGTGGTATGTATTGTACTTACTGGAAATGGACATATGAACTGAGAAAGTCCAATTTCTGTTAGTTAATTGCATCATGTCGAACGTTCACGAGACCATTCTATTTATTTAGCATCAATAATTTGCCTTGTGGAAGATAAGAAAGCAATCCTGGATGTTTATTGCATCAGTGAGAAGTTTATGGATACTGATTTCTTTTAAATTTAATTTCGTAATAGCTTGGAGAGAGAACTGATTTAGTGGCTTGCATTATTTGGTGCTAACATATTCTTCGACTCATCCGAAATCAGGCTCCTTAACTGTGCACGAGCAAGATGCTGAAAAGGCTAGAGTGGTTCTAGAGAGTAAACTTGCCCAAATACTCTTGCATGCTAATCAGGAGGAACAACAATATCAAGCTGAACAAGTGATCCATGATCAGGTGAGGGGTTCATCTTGGTACTTAACAACCCTGGTGAAAGCTTTCAGATTGTCTGTTCTGATGCTTGACCAGAAAATTAGGCTTATCTATACAAAAAACTCCCTTTAGCGTGTAATTTGCCTGTAAGTATGTGAATGGTTAAGTTTTCTGAATAAACTGAGCAAACTTCTGGAGCTTGTGCAGGTCCAAGAAGAGCTCACTAATTTGGAAAAGAGAGCGTGTCTGTTGGAGTCAATCATGAAAGAAAGCATGGAGCTGCAGGACTTGAGTAGATATCCTTGGGTTTAGCAGTTGTTTTGCATTAACTTCACTGCAATCAGGATATAAACAGGAGTCCTCCAAAAATTTTCTCAGAAATATAGGGGAAAACTGATTCAAATCATTGCCACTGAGTCGGTTTTCTGACTGGATTCCCAAAGAAGAGAGTTGAACAGTCTGTTTTACAGGAAAAAAAAATGAATTAATCAACATCGGCACCTGTTCAATTTTTGTTTTGTAAATTTATAGTCTACATTCATTCTTTAGTAAAGCAAAATGATTTAACTAGTTTTCATTTTTATTTGCATTTGATTCTTTTGAGAAATTAGACGCCTCCTGCTACAATTCAGTAATAACTCAGAGAATATTATTTGTCATTTTTATGCTCTGCTGAACAATTAAGCATTAGCATGAAATATCTTATATATCCTCGACCATTTGTCTGCCTTGACTGGAAACAAGCAGACGTCAGAACTGGAAGAAATGTGTGCTGCTCTTGGTGATGAGCTGCAGAAGAGATTTTTATGTCCTCACTGTCATCAAGATAATTCAGAAGAACTTGGTGAAATTCTTCAGATAAGTGAAGGAAGCTAACATCTTGTGAGTGACTTCATTGAATTACCGGTTATCTAACTTCTTAAGCTCTGCTTGGTTACTAAATATGAATATATGGTCCTAGGGAATACTTAGAAGGTTATATAAGCATATCACATTGATGAGGATACAGCGGGAAAGCAGAGAATGCCATACTGAACAGTTGAGACTCACATGTCTTGCTTGTTTTGATATGCCTTTGCACTTGGATGATTTTGATGGATATGGATGTATAGAGCTCCTTGAACCTCACATAATCAAATTAGCAACGGTGTGGGTTATATCTTCCCTATTTTAAATCTTGATATTTGATAAATACTACAATTTCCTTTCAACAGGCCATGAAGTTTTTCCCTTAACTTTTTCCTCATCACCCATTCTATTCAATTTTTTGTTTGATGGGGGTGGGATGGCTGTATATTGAACTTTTCAGTATCAGTACAGTGATAGAGGTAATTGAGTCATTCTTAGTCCAACAGATATACGAATCTGCATTTTTGTCGGTGAAGCTTACATATCCTTCACGATTAATGACAGCAATGTGGATGTAGCCTCTTCGCTAGCCATTTCATTCGTCTCCTGCAGGTTCATAGAAGAAAATTAAGGATTGATCACTTGATCTTGATTTTAGGAATTCTATTTTTAAGTATAGTAATCTATCTCAGAGACATATAAGTTAGCTATCTGACAAAATTTTAGGCTTCATAGAGACTTACTGTTCTGCTGGGAGGTTGGGTGAGGAAGGTGGTTGGGATTGTGGGGCACCTCGTGTTTGCAGATTTTACTACTTCAATCTGAGTACAGAAAAGAGCTGATACAGGCCGATGATCTGAAAACTTGCTTTCACTGCGAAAATAGGAAAGTTGCCTCACTCCTTTACCATACCACAGAATTCTATCACACCTGCCATTGGGGAACAGACCACAATATTAAGCCCCTCATATATTATCTTAGGGAGATATTCTACGGCAGTTTTCTCCTCTTAATAACAAACTTCTCCCAAAATTTGTAACACAGAAAACCAATTAAACTCTGATAAGTCTGTGTAGAATATTTGAGAAAGTTGTTGGCAGTGGCCCTCGCAATTAAAGCTTGAAAACTTTTGATGATTGAAATGGAATAAAATACAAATATCATTAGCAAAATTGACAGATAAATTTACCATGCCGGAGTTCTTTGTTTCTCTCCTGCTCTGCTTGGAATTCCACCTGAATACCTGTTGCAGTTGTAGGAAGAATATTTATAAGTGGGTGCAAATTCTATGTTTCCCTCTTTCCAACCCTGGAATACACCACCACACTCTAGTTCCCTCCGCAACTGATCAAACTTCTGCAATGCTCTCCAATCTTGTTCTTTTATTAATTGTCTTGCCAAGTAGTCTTCCAGGTATAATCTGTAGTTGAGATCTCCAAACCAAAATATCCGACTGCTACAAAAGAAGGGATTCAATCATAAGAAATTAAGATCCAATCATGAGAAATTAAGTACCTGATCCCATTAATGTACAATTACTATATTTACTTCACACACAGAAATGAAGGAAAAAATTCCAGGTCATTGATTTCCTCTTTCCTTGAACAAGAAGAGCTAGGGTCTCTTGTTAGTATCTAAAAGCATGATTCAGATGTTACAGAAGACACGTGTCTCACTCGCCATCCATGTAATTAGATGTGGCTAGTGTTTCACCAACAATCCAAATCATAAATTTTGGCCTCTTGCTAGTGATATTTGTTTTTCAACTTTTGAACTCAAGCTAACCTCTTTGGTTTTCTAAGTAACTTACAATGTAGATGACAGGCATTAATTGTTTCCTTAGAGATTGATCCATCTATATTTTGTTGAAGGTCAACTTACTCATGTCCTAAGATGGTCAGTGGATGAAGCTTATCATCATCCTCTGGGAGCCGTCGGAAAGTAGTTCTCCTAAAAATCTCCGAGACTTGGTGATTCCTTCTTCCTTCATCGCCTTTCTTTTCACCAGAGGCCAAATGGGCGGCCACAAAGCAGAAACTTGTTCCGCCAATTGTCATGCTGACAGAAACCGATCCTTTGTTTCCCAAATAGCCCATTATGCCACAAGCCACGGAACAAACTTTAACGCCTGATATTTCGTATCTCTTGAGCAGTTCCCTTCTCATCCAGACACTAATAAAGATTCCAACCATCTTCTTGCTTGCCATTAATTTGTACCTACTGTATTGATTCCCTTGCTCAAACCGAATTCCAGGCTTATCTTTTGCAGGAATTGAGGTTTGGTTGCTATTGCTTAATTGTCTTTCAGACTCGGGAACTGTATCATAATGATAATTCTCATTGGTGATGGGATGTACGGTAGGTGTCAACCATGGACATCCATATTTGTTATTGAGCGTTTTCCCAACCAGTAGATTCCAGTTCGTAGCTTCTGTTGGGTCCTCTCCTCCAATTACAGTTGTGGCCTTTAACGGGACAATTTCTTGGAATCTGCAGGATGAAAAACCTCTGGCTTAGGAAATCAGAAATGTACTGGAAAACACATACATCGTTCACAGTTTTGACTTTTTAACACACCCAAGTACATAGATGTCGGCGGCATCTCTGAGATTCAGCCATTCATCCAAATCCACAGCCAAGCTCCCAACAGGAGACCTTCCCGCCACATTCCAAGTGCCCACAAATATTCTGAAAATACGAAAACTCACCTCCCTTAATGAGAAAAGGACACAAATCATGTTCTAACGATGTGTTGTTCGAACACTAACCTCAGTTCATTGTTTGCAATGCATGGATCCATCTCCCGCGACTGAAACGAGAAATCATCTGCGGAATCATCCTCTTCTCCACCATCTATATTGAAAATACATTCAAATTTAAAGTTACCAGAAAACTGAAGAAGAATAAATTACATGGCACAAAGGCAAAGAGAACGAAATCCTTGTACTATACCTGAAATATCACTTAGTCGAAACGGATCAGCTCTCTTTTGCTTTCTCAAAAACCAGCGATGAAACCTTCTCTCTTTCCAGATTCGGCGCTTTCTTTCCATGACGGCAGGAAAAAGAAATAGTCCATGCGCCCCAATCACAAAGCAATGAAGTCGTGAAAAAATGTCTTGAAATTTCTCATGGCTTTCATTATAGAAAGTTGTACATATCCTGCCCGCTCTTCCGAATGCGCATCAAACTTGGCCTTTTCTGCAAGCGTGTATAGTATTGATCGCCGGCACGAAGAGAATACGAAAGAGACAAAAAGAGGAAGCTTGGCAACTTGTGGCTGACGCGGTAATCCCGAAGAGAGGGGGAGAAGCGCAGAGAGGGAAACAGAGAAGAGACAGAGGGAGCGAGATCATATAAAGAAGGTCAAATGCGGCATATTTGATGAAATATAGGTGGAGTCTAGAACCAAAATTAGGGCCGCACATGGTTCCATCATGGCTTGATTATTGGAGGTGCTTATCACGTACTTCTTGTGTGAGGTTTTTTTTAGGAAGCAGTGTCAGCGTCTAGTCGAAACTCTATTGCTTACCTAACGTATAAAAATTTAAATTTGTATGAATTTTCATTTCACATCAAGAAATGAGAATTTATATCATAAATTTGTTTGATTTTTCACATTAAATAGTGAGAATACATATTATTTGTGTTTGTTAATTTTATTTATTCTCTTGATGGATCATAATTCAATGAACCTCGATTGTTTTTTCTAAATTAATATACTTCTCTAATTTCATATTAATTTTGTTAATAACTGTTATATAACTAATTAGCGTACTCAAATTGTCAACTAAATTATTATCTGTGTAAATGTTTTATTTCATCATTCTCTCTAATATTTTCGTATGACTAGATTATACGCATCCTTATCACAGAATAATTTGAAATCAGATTGAAATTCATAGGCCTTGCGCTCTATCTACCCAATAAAGAATATCACCACAGGCTCCCACTAGGTCGACTAAGGGAGAGGTTTGACGCTCTGGTACGTCACAAATCAGTTCGATCAACAAAGAAATCATGGGTTTTTTTTTTTTAATTTTTATTTTTAAAGACAAAGTCAAGAAGATGCCTATTCTACCAACCTTTTTCACAAGTGGGATGTTCAATATATCTCCTGGTTTTAGGAAAACATACCAAATGGATATGCTAGTCGCCAGGGGTGGCGGTTCGACTATTTGCCCACCTTTCAAGGAGTTGACTTGTTTGGGGGGGAAAAATGATTGGTGCTGCATGCGTGTCCCAAGTTATTAATTGAAAGATTATAATTGTATTTTATCATTTAATTCCATCACAAGTTATTGCAAGTGACAAGTGTCATAATGAAATTAATTACTTCACACCCAACAAGATTACATGATCTGTCTATGCTAAACCCGCAAGAGAAAATATATGAGATGCCTTGAAGATTGAAATAGAGTTGGTAGAAATCTTCTTCTAATCTATATTTACTTGTAAGAAATATATATATATATATATATATAGACAGACATATGGGAGTGATTCCTTGGCTGATCGAATATGCATTAACGTATGAAGATATCAATTATGACAAATAGCTATTTAAGTGTGACGACAAAAAATATAATTGAACTTGCTAATAAGGTTAATAAGAAATTAGATTAATATCATTCTTGTGGTGGATTGAGTCATATTGAAATTTATTTAAAAGATCTCATAATATATCTTAAAAGATTTGTTTAGAGTTTATAACATGTTAATAATGATAATTTATTTATTAATATGGTTCAGATTAAGAGAGTTTATTAAAACTTTGAAAATTATTATTTTAATTTTTTATTGTAAAAAATTAAAAGATTCTAATATCTTCATTTTGAGATTTGTTTTTTTTATTTACCAAACACCTGAGCCTTAATCTTGTCAATCGACTAAGAGGAGAACTTCATCACATCAAGCTTGGTAAAGCCAACTAACCAAATGAACCAAAGGTTTTTGGACTTACATGTTTAAAAAAATCGAATGCCAATACAAATGTGAGCAGGCTATTCTAATGTACATAATTTATTTTTTTTAAAAAATTTATACATGTATCATCAGCACACTTAGAATTTGTTAAATTCAAAGTCGAAACCTCATATGTACAACTGTGACTGCGATGCTAGTGAGCCAATTAATTACATATATTAAATGATGTAGCTTTCGCAAGTCACGACATTCTATTGGTAGATGAGGTTGCAGTTTTTGCAGCAGAAATCTTTCAACCTCACTCATTATGAATGGCTCTAGCTTTCCTATGGAGGCATTAATGAGAAAAAGAAAGAAGAAAATTGGATGAACAATTTGGTTGCAGTACCTTGTGGAACTGCTAATCTTAGCCAATTCCACACCACATAGCTATTGCAAAGGTAAAATTAACGTGAGATGATGGAGAAAAATCTTATCTTTATCTTCAACAGGGAAATTCCATTTGACGTGTGCCTATTTGGGACATAGTTTTGTGATGTAACTGGCCTCAGACTCATTTTTCACTTTAGTTCCCTTTCTTTTGAATTCATTTGTGGAGCATAAATTGAAGGTTGTAGCCTTGTAGGCAATATGGTCTTTTAATTTGAATCCAGTTATAAATATAAATCGAGGATCATACACTAAAAAAAAAGGGGATAATTAGTGATAATATATTAAATAATAATGTTACTAGGAATGTCAATGAATATGGGTGGAACGCGGACCCAAATTCTTGAATCGGGTCTTTGGTTTTAGTTTTGAGGCCTAAATCCAACCTATTACGATGTTATATATATATATATATATATATGTGTGTGTGAATTCTGTTTATTATGATGTACTTTTGTAATGTATATTTATATGTATTAAAAGAATATCCATATTACATATATAATATATAAAAGTGATAATATCATCATAATAATTAGTTTATATGTTCAATATATATTAAAGTGACAAAAAATATTAGCAATATATAATTTTTCAATAACTAAACATGCTTACATGCATATATAAATTTTAATAACCAATTTACTATATTTATATTAAATATATATATATATTAAATTTTTCAATAATTTTTCTACAGTAGCACCATCTTCTCTACCAATTTTTGATGGGTTTTGAAATTTAGAAGCGAAGAGAATGGCTAATGCAACGACTAGACGTCCAATGCACAACACCATGAACGCAGCCGTTCCAGCTGGGAAGCTGACTGCTTTTACTTGATCATCTCCCTTCTGAGCTAGCTCCAGCAATTTTTGCACACAGATAGAGACAAACACCAGTAGAGTGTAAAAATTGTGAGCATATATATGCTAAAGGAGTGGCCAATGCCAAAGGCCTTTTACATAGGGAGAAATCATATAGGATATATAATGATATTTGTTTATACTGTAGCAGGGGGCCAAAAAGAATTAATACGGGCAGGAGTTGTAATGACCAAATGAGGCGACAAATAAGAAGGGACAAGAGGACATTCTCGTTATGCAGCCAACTTAAGAAACATCATTTTTGAGCCTTGGGTTTGAGGCGTTATTGCTTATAAACTAATATGAATGTTGTTCTATAGTAGCATTATATATGGGAGGTCAAAAAGAGGCGAGCATTGCATGGCAATCAGCCATTGGAAAGTGTGGGGCTGGGGGTATTCAACATTCAATCAGGGCTGCGTGAATGTTTCATCTTCCATTCAACATCATAAATAAATGCCACAAATATATTAACTTTTTTCTTGTAAGAAGATGGGATCAAATATATTTGGCATATACCTATTAAATGGAAATGCCAGCACGGCACATATTCTTTTTGAATATGAGGGAATGTCAGCATGAAAAGGTATTAAAGTTAACAAAGTTTAGGTTTTTCGAGTGGAGCAATTTCAGGGTTGAAAGCAATAAATAAATTGAATAATGTATAAAAAATAACCTGGTTCCAACAGGGTCTAGGAAGCTTGATATCCAGGAAGAAAGTCGAGAATCAGAACGTTGAATCTACATCCTTTCGAAGTTTGGCCGCAAAGAGTAAACAAACACTCTAAAATTTTAACTATGTTAGTATCCAATCAAATTTGACACTATTTTAAATAATGATAAGGTGACCAAATTATATGAATGTATATACCTCATCCCCAAGCCCAACACACACACATAATGGACAGAGGGGCAGGCTTTACATTTCCACCGTAAAAAAATCAGACAAGAATATTTAAGGTAAACTCTAGTCAGAAAGATATGAGAATTACATAGAAATGGTACAACAGACCACAACTAGGAATACCAGGCTGTTCCTCGAATTGCAGCTTGTAAAGGGACTTATCAATTTCAAATTTCCTCAGCAGAGTGCACAACACTACCACCACTCCCAGACAAAGAAATAAGCTGCATAAGAGAGAAATGAGTTTATAAGCGGTCTTAATTCTTTTAAGAGCATTTTGAGAGAACCAGAGGGTTTATATACTTCAAAGGAGGAAAATGTAGCTGACATTAATTCAGTTAGAGAGCAATTATGTTGAACTAAAGCAATCATGCAAGAGGTTTCGATTAAAACTTTTAATTAATAGAGAATTAGAAACATCGCAGCGCAATTAGTCTACAGTCAGATGCATCTAAATTTCAAATTCTTAAATTGTCTATCAAATCTTGTGAAATCTCAAATACCTATGACATTGCATCTGCTGCCAGGCAATTTATTCACATTTCACTTCTAAGCTAGTAGGTTACACAAAGCTAACTAGAAGGGACATTCAAAAAATTATTAATAACCTGATGAGCAACCTGCACCAGTTGCCTGCTGTCCCTATATGATTCAGTCGACGAGCTTGAATTTTGAAAGCCTGAATCACCATTTTCTTTTTCTAATAAACTTTCTCCAAATGAAGAACTTTTCTCAGGGTAAATCATGGATTTGTTCTTCCATTTCCTGCTGAATGTATATTTAAAAAGGTTTTTGCCATCAGCATGACTAAGATTAGATGCTTTAGTTGCATTGGTACCTCCCACATCAGAATCAATTCTTGATGAACTAGGCAATTGAAAAGTTGCAGCAAGCTCATTTTGTTTTACCAACACATCAATCAACTCCTTCTTTTCCTGTATAGCCTCAGTGCATGTAAGTTCTTTTTTTGGGACATCAGCACGATCAAGACTGTCCTCAGTTTTAGTTTCATCTTCTGCTTGAAACTGATCTTCACCAGATTTTGCACGCCTTTTAACTTTGCTAGTATTGTAACATGAAAGATGTGGAGAAGCCTGGTGAGGTTTTTTGAACTGATAAGAGCGACGCAATCCACATGCGGTAATAACATCATCCCAGAACTTGACTTTTCTTTTTCTAAGACTTCTACGAACTACAGAAACACCTTCATCTTTCCCATGTTGAATTTTTTCTTCAAATACAGAAGCACTACCAACAGGATTCACAACCTCAATATTGGTCGAATCATGGCTATGATTTGAATTGTCTCCAACAGCAAACATCTCCTGCACCAAGCTTGTCTCAGTTGCACAAACTCTCTGTGTACATCCATTCCTGAACAGCTCAGGCTCTTTTATTTGGTTCAAAACAGGGTGGTTGTCGCCAGAGTAAACATTACATTCAGAATTGAACTCTTCACTTTGTTTAGCTGGATTGCAACACTTTTGGTCATGTGTACACTCGTCCAAACATGGATTATTGGGATCAATAGGGACAAATCCAGGTCCACAGTAAAGCTCATAATAATTATATGTGCCCTTGGATGCCATATTGCTGACTTTTGCATTTTCATTCTGTCTAGTAGAGGGTTGTTTTTTGTTCTTTGACTCATCCAGTTGCTCTTTTGCCTGGTTCAGTTCAGCTCTGAGGTCTACTATGATTCCTTCAGCTTCATTTAGCTGACATTCAAGCTCATCACATTTTCTTTGTTGATTCGATGATGTAATCTCTGCTGCTTTAGTCTGTAACCAAAACCAAGGTGGTTACTTTTATATTGAACAGCAACCCACAATCTTAAGATGAAGATAACATATTTGATTTTATATATATATATATAAAATAATCAATTCCAGTTACAAGAAGCCATCCATATAATAAATATTTTTAGAAAACTATAGAATTTTTAAACATATTGAACATGTTTGACGACCTAATAGATTCCTTATATTGCAAATCTTCAATCAAGCATCAAATTAGTTTCTTCTTAGCCAATTGTGAGGCCACTCAAAAGGTCCAAACTGCATAAACCACACCAAATGTACTAGCTGGAAGTATCTTATTTGGAGCTCCAGATATTACTTTGAACCACCAATATCACCACTCTAACACAGCAAACGCGCCGGACTGTTTTATCATCTAGCAATGTGAAACAATATATATAGTAATAGCACTACTATAGCAATATATAGTAGTGAACACCAGCAAGATTGTTGAAGAAATAATGCTACAAATCCTAAAATCATAATAATAGACATCCCATTGTAAGTCTTCAGTCAGAATCAATTGACCCTTAACTAACATTAAAGTTTACAATAATTTTATAAAGTGCTTCAAGCAAACTTATTCCTGAAAGAAGATAAGAGATCGACAACATTAGAACGTCCCCTATGATGGAATAAATCTAGCCAATTAATCGATCGAATCATTAGAAAAATTCTTCCTTTACAAATGAACCTATAGCAAGCAATTATAATTACCTTTGCATCGATCATTTGCTTCAACCGAAGAAGCATTCGAGCGGCTTCTTCTTTAGTGGAAACCAAGTCCTGCTCCAGTCTCCGAGCTCTTAATTCCGCCGCCATTACTCGCGCCGCCGCCTCCTTCGCCGTGTTGAGTATCATCTCCGCATATGCCCTCTTCAGCGCCTCCGTTTTCTGCACGAAACAACTTAATCAAACATGCAATAGACTCAATGTCACGGGCCAGTTAAGCAATTTCTATCGCTTACCTCCGGTTCCGCCATGGTTTTCAAATCGGCGATTATTCTGACAAGGAGGGGAATTTGGAGCGGACGAGCTGGACAGAGTGTGTATTTGTTGGAGTTATCATTTGACGATAATAGCCCTCTTCTTGATATTTAATTACCATTGAGGGATACGGATATTTTCTAATACGACGCCGTGTGGCTGTTGTGGCTGTCTGCTGCGATGTCGTTTTGAGCGCGAAGATCGGATTCGGAAGGCGCGACCGCCCGACCAGTCTGAGTGAGCGGACTTTTGAAATTTTTAAATTTGGATCGAGGATCCGGCCCACTAATGTTAACGGGCCTTGCTAACATATGGCCCGATGGTCCATGAATAAGTTGGGCTGCTGGGCCTAAAATAAAAACTTTTTAAAGAAATACTAAAAATAATTTGATGATAAAATGTTTCTACCACTGTTTTTTTAGCATTATAGGATGCATTTCATACTGGTTACCCTAATGGTATACACTATGGGCTTGTTTGCTTCGAAAGTTGAGGCTTGATAGATTTATTTTTAAGTTTTATTTTTTATTTGCTTCACATTTTTATAATTCATAATCCATGATGTATTTGCGATCCAATATAGTATTATGGGCTGAATTGGTTTATAAATCAGGTTAAGAAGATCTGATTTGATATAATAAGAATTATAAAGATCAAATAGAATCTATTTTTACTCTTATTTTCAATTAAGCCATATTTCTAAGAATGGAGAAGTACGAGGAAATTGTGAAAATCTTATTAAATATTATAATTATAAATTTATATATATATATATCATATTTTAATTTATTTATATATTAATTTTACCAACCAAATATAAAATTAAAAAAATTCTATTTTAATGAGTTTAACGTATATCTATTTGTTTATATATCACTTCTAATTACAATATTTAAAGCAAATTAGCCCCCATTTATTTTTTTGGGCTTGTTTTGGTAAAATGATATCATGAGATATAGATGATGCTGGCCAAAATCTTTCATTAATGGATTTTTTTTTCTCTACAATAAAGTGCGCAAAAGAACAATGTTATTTCTAATGAAAAAAATAAATTTCTACAAAAATATTATAATATCCAAATACAATGTATTTTTAATTTTATATAATTATTTTATTTAAACAAATATACAAACAATATTTCATTTTCTAACTCACACTTATAATTAACTTTTTATTATTCATTTTCACCAAGAAATGAAAATGTCTCCAAAAACAAAACCAAACTGGTCTTCAAAGTTCAACCCATTTAAAAAAAGGAAAAAGAAAAAAGAAATTTTTTTTTGTTAAATCTAAAGAATTAAAATCCATTACAACGTGCTTACCCAAAAGACCTAATCTTAAAAGTCATAAATGCGCAAATAAATATATTTTTTCATAAGTACATAGCTATCTATTTCTATGTATATCTTATTTAATTAATAGGTATGTATCTATTTCAAAGGGGAAGAATGTAATGCTTTTGACCACTCTACCAATAGAAAGCCAACCACTATTACCCAACAATAATTGTAGCTATGGGCTGTAGCTCCGTCCTCCACGTTCCAGGAGTCAGCCAGGACCACTTCGTATTTATTTATTCACAGTTCAATGTTTTCATGAAAAACTGGAAAAAAAAGGACATGTGAACATACGACAAAATCAAAGTTGAATAAATATTTATGACAATATGAAAAATTACTGAAAAGGAGAGAAAGCTCAACAATCCTTCAAGAGTGAAATTTACTCTAAAATATACATCCCTTTCCTCTCATCTCAAGACAAATGACTCCCAAGATGATGAGTCAACTTTCTATGGTTTATTGGTTATTTGAATATTATTTTTATTATATGATAAATATTAATCACTTTTTAAAAATATTAGGTATTGTTTAACACAGCATTTCAAAGTCAATATCTTTGGCAATACATTGGTCAAAAAGCAACCATTGTTATACTTCTTGTACTTATCTGTCCATCAATTGCCATAGGAAGTTAGTTGTTAATGATATGGAATAGTTCAATAGGCCCAATTTTAAATAATAAAGCCCATGAGGTCCAAATAATAAGTGCCTAGTCGACTTAAATCGATCCCTTGTGACAGTACTCATGGTTGACCTGTATCGATTCCACTTGGCAGCATCCGCAGTCGACCCGTATCGACTTCAGGATCAAGCCACGCGTGCGAGCTCTTGTCTTTGACCGACACAAATCGACCACTGAATCATCCTCTATTCGCTTATCTGGCAGGTCAAATATTTCCACATCGATGACATGTGGCAGCCGATGTAACTGCTGCCAACAACTCTGACAACCCTGCTAACAACTTTGACAGACACGTGCCCCTTCTGGCACGGTTATCCGAAAAAATTGGAGATTTAGCCACCTAGCACTATATTAGATTTTGAACATGAAATGACTTTCAACCCCCTGGCAGGGGGAAATGATTATCACACATGATAAGGGTATTTGGGTTAAGTCATGCCCATATCTATAAATACAGCAGGCCCAACCACGCTCAAGGTAATGCCATTTTACACTATTCACTGCATACTCTCCATATATTTGCTCTACCTAAATTAACTTGAGCGTCGGAGTACCTTAGTCGGAGGCATCTCGGCTAGTTCATGTGTGTTCGTAGTTGCAGATCTCAAGCCCAAAACACTCAAATTCATCGGAGTACTTGACCTTCCAACTCGTAGCAGCATCAGTTAACATTTAGGATTATTAATTATTATCAATTCTTAAAAGCAGGTAAAAAACAAAAATATAATTAAAATACTTTAATATATTTAGGACACATTTGGCTTGAAATATAAATCATAGTGAAAATTTGAATAGAATAAAATAAGATAATATTAAATAATATAATAGACTGATTGATATAAAAAATTAATTTTACAATTAAGTACAACTATAATTTACCATAATTTCTAATATATGTTTGATGTGTTCGATTATATAAATAAAAGACAAAATTACCCCTATTCATTTCTCTTCCCCTCCCACACACCCCTTGTAACGTAGAATAACAAAAAAAGAAAAGGGCAAGAATGGAATAAAAAACTAATTTGGTTGGGGGGGCGATTAAGTAATTGCCTCCCAGGGCGTCATTGTATTAATAGTGAATGGCTGCAATAGTTGTGGATTGAGGGAAAAATTCGAGCCGACCTATTGTTGTTATGTATCATATCAAATAAGCTACTGCTTGAGATTAGATATATTTACTGTCGCTCTTACATTAAATTAAACTTGCCCCGAAATAGTAACTTTTTATTAAAAAAGAAAAAAGAAAAATAATAAAAATGCGTACCTAAGGAGCCACATTTTGTGGACCAGAATAATCATCCTGACCAATCCCAGTCAAACACGAAATTCCCCGATTCTTTCCTTTGCAAAACAAAACCCCACACTCAAAAAAGTATTTTGGTCAAACACTCGGTAATTATCAGAACCCACGTTTTATTCATTCCATTTTTACGGATGGGCAAACCAGAAAAAGAACACTAAAAAATCCAGCACTCCACAGCACAGAAAAAATATGCTTCCCCAGTAACCCTTCATTCCCCCCTACCCCACCCCATCTCCAGCACCACCACCCAGCTATGATGAATAATCATCTTCTTCTCAGTAGATCCCTGATCTTTTCTCTGCTGTTGCTTTCCCTGCTGTTCTGCTTTTCCTTTGCGGAAGATGATGTCAGGTGCTTGCAAGAAGTGAAGGGTTCGTTGATTGACCCGGACGGTAAGCTGAATTCGTGGATTTTTTCGAACACTTCAGTTGGGTTCATTTGCAGATTCGTGGGCGTTACGTGCTGGAATGACCGGGAAAACAGGCTCATCGGGTTGGAGCTCCGGGATTTCAGCCTCGCGGGGACTATTCCGGATTCCCTTCAGTTCTGCCATAGCCTCCAGACGCTGAATCTTGCTGGTAACTCTCTCTCTGGTTCGATCCCTCCACAAATCTGCACTTGGCTGCCGTATTTGGTTACTCTTGATTTGTCGCAAAATAGTTTGACCGGTCAAATACCGGAGGATCTAGCTAATTGCACGTATTTGAATAATTTGATTTTAGATGATAATAAGTTGTCTGGGAATATCCCGTACCAGTTTTCGAATTTAGGGAGGTTGAAGAAGTTTTCTGTTGCGAATAACGATTTATCCGGGAGAGTGCCGTCGTTCGACTATAATTTGGAGCTTAATTTTGATGGGAATAGTGGGCTTTGCGGCGGGCCATGGGGCAAATGTGGTGGATTGAGTAAGAAAAGTTTGGCGATTATCATTGCGGCGGGGGTTTTCGGTGCTGCGGCTTCGTTGTTACTGGGATTTGGTTTGTGGTGGTGGTATTTTGTAAGGTCGAGTAAGAGGAGCAAGAGAGGGTATGGGATTGGGCAAAGAGATGATGGGGGAAGTTGGGCTGAGATTTTGAGGGCTCATAAGCTTACACAGGTTATGTTGTTCCAAAAGCCACTTGTTAAGGTTAAGTTGACTGATTTGTTGGCTGCGACGAATAATTTTAGCCGTGAGAACGTTATAGTCTCAAGTAGGATGGGGACGACTTACAAGGCTGTTTTGCCGGATGGATCTGCCCTAGCAATTAAGCGGCTTAGTGAATGTAAAATGGGGGAGAAACAATTTAGGATGGAGATGAATAGGTTGGGGCAGTTGAGGCATCCAAATTTGGTGCCACTATTGGGTTTTTGCATGGTGGAGGATGAGAAGCTTTTGGTTTATAAGCATTCGTCTAATGGCACTTTGGATTCAATGCTGCGCGGCAATGCTGGTGGATTGGATTGGCCGACTAGGTTTAGGATTGCGTTAGGGGCTGCAAGAGGGCTTGCTTGGCTTCACCATGGGTGTCACCCTCCAATCTTGCACCAGAACATTAGTTCAAATGTGGTTCTTCTTGATGAGGATTATGATGCTAGGATAATGGATTTTGGTTTGGCAGGACTCCTCACTTTGTCAGAGTCTAATGAGAGTAGTTTTGTGTATGGAGATTTAGGTGAAGTTGGATATGTTGCTCCAGAGTACTCAAGCACAATGGTTCCATCCTTGAAAGGGGATTCTTATAGTTTTGGAGTGGTACTTCTTGAATTGGCAACTGGACTGAAACCTCTTGATGTTAGTGCTGTTGATGAAGTATTTAAGGGTAATCTAGTGGACTGGGTAAAACAGATCACTGGTTCTGGTCGAATTAAAGACGCTATTGATAAACGGTTATGTGGGAAGGGCAACGACGAGGACATTGTGAGGTTCTTGAGAATTGCTTGTAATTGTGTTGTTTCTCAGCCCAAGGATAGGTGGTCTATGTATCAAGTTTATGAATCACTGAAGGCCATGGCTGAGGAACATGGTTTCTCTGAACATTATGATGAATTTCCACTGTTGTTTGGAAAACAGGAGCCTACAAGTCCCATTTAACTGGGAATAGAAGCTAAAGATGCATGGCTAAATGCTTGATAAGATTCTTGCACTTCTGCAGGATGTGGTAAGTTATGACAAGCAATTGTATGATGTCCATTTGAGTTTGCTTACCAAAAACATATTCCACTTTTGCTGAATATAACTGTATAATAGCTCACCTGCATAAGCTTTGCTTGGGGCATTCTTATTGCTTGATATTTATTGTAACAAAAGCTACTTCCCTACGTTTCATAGTATCTATTATTTGCTGTTTTGATGCTAGTCCTTTAATTTTCTATTGACCACTTGGATCGCCCCTCCCCTATTTATAATGATTGAGAGTTTCTGATTGTTAACACAAGGGGTGAGATATAGGTAATTTGGAAAGTTTCCACTATTCCATTTGAGCTTATGTTTCCAGAAGTAATTTCTTGTGCTCCTCATATTCCCACATAGTAGTATGCTGTGTACAATTGAATCCAGTTGTGCTTGGGAAAAGAAAAAATTTCGAGTTTGAGTTCAATAACCATAATATTTTGAGTTCAAGCTTGTCTCGATAAAAACTTTGGAGCTTTAAACAACTACTAGTTTTGGTTCAAGCTCAAAATAAAGATATAATAATATAATATAATATAATATAAATATTTATAAATAAAATAAAAAAATAATATTAATTATATATTGATTCACAAACCTCAAATTTAGATGCAAACCTATCAATATTATCTGAAAATAAAAATCAAATCTAAAGCAGTCTAACTTACAAATCGTTTGCAAGCCCTACAAGCTCTCCCTCCAACTTTCCAACTTTCAAGGAGAAAATTGGCATTTGGAGGACATCAAAAAGTTGCAGTTTATAGAGAATTCACGTCCATCTCTTAGCTTGACCTTTTGGTGACATCCAGACAAATACAATTGCCTCTACAATTATTTGTTTTTTAAATATTACTGCTCCAAAATGTGATAAGGGTATAATAAAGTCGTGAGTTTCCACTTTTTATTTGAAAAAACTGTTGAACGTGGGGCTTATGTCTCCCATGCAACAGTTACAGGAGCCCACCCAGAGTTTGAATCTCATCTTATTTCACTTTAGACTTCTTGAAACTATCAAAATTAAGAACAAAAAGTATATGTTACGAGATAAAAAGAGAATTTGCACTGTCTTTTTTTTTTCATTTTAACGTGACAAAATTTTTGGCCGTCCGTTTAAATACGTATCAAAATAAATTATAAACTATTCATATTCATATATATTACGAATGCTGAATGAGAATATACTGAGATTATTTATTTTTACTATTATAAGGAGGAAGCTATTTTTGTGTCTAAAATAAAAGTTACAATATCAAATTTCAATATACTAAATTTGTTCTTTTACTTATTCAATATTCAATCAAAAATTATATGTACAAATAACCACAATTCATTCAAAAACATCCACTATTTACCTATTTTAATTAATTTTAAATTTTTTTTCTTTAATTTTGTAATGAATTAGAAAAAATTTACTTTAAGTAGGTGCTATCTTCGTAATTATGAAAATTATAAATATATTATCGTTATGTATGCCAACTTTTAATATAATGAAATGAGAATATTTTTACTCAAAAATATTTTATTTTTACTCATAGTTATTTATTTTTGAGTAAAAATATTTTATTGTTTGCAAACGACTGCTAATTTATGATTTTATTAAATATATTTTATCTGAGTGGCATGACACGAACACATACCCGTCGGGGATTCTTAACCCATCTATTGGAAATATGCATTATTTAATTAAGTTCATCCAATTAGTGAAGATAAACCTTTTCAGTAAAAAAAAAAGAAAATCATGCAATAAAATAAAGTACTAAACAACCTCAATTCCAGGCACTGGGCAGCAACAATAATGTCAGGTAGCAGCATTTAAGGCAAATAATTTTGGAAAGAAGAGCCACTTTTACCCGTGCAATCTGCTTCATTATGAAAGATGGCCAATCCAAAGACAAATGGTAAAGGACAATAACCCTTTATTGCAGGAACACGCCAACCCAAAATTTGTAAAAACTTACTGAATTATCGGATTCAACCACAGTAGTACAAACCAATAATTAAGCAAAAATGTACAAAAGTCCTTGTCCAAATAAAACAACCTCTAAGTAACTCTTTCACATGAAAGCCATCTTTTCCATGTACTCTTCTACATGCAAAGCAAATTCCAAGTTGTCTTGTTCAAATGGAAGATATATAGCAAAAAAAATTTGAATAGTTTGACGGTAAGCTATCATCCTTACTAACGGATCAATGCAGATATGAGTCTGTAGAAATAATTGAAAAACCAGCCATGACAGGGAAAGAGTTTTTCCTCTTACATACCATGATGCATAACAAAAGCTTCCATCCCATGATGGCAAGATTAAACTTATGTTGGTGGTATTTTAGTAGTCCCTACTCTCCTGGAGGAGGAGCAGAAAAACAAAAGAAAAAGACCAAAAAGAGGAAAATTGTCAACATGATCAACAACATAAATCAAGAAATATTACAAGTCATACAATTGGAAAGTTGGATGATTTATTTGTACCTGTTATGAATGGGATCGGGGCCACTGGGCACTTTTCTCTTGCTGACATAATTGAGGTTGAAACTCTGCTTCTCAGCTTTCATAGGTTTCAAGAATTTGAGACTTCGGGTTGACGGGATTGTAATGATATGAGATTCCCCTCTATAGTGCAAGTCACCTAAACTCACAAGAATCAGAAACCAGAGAAAACTAACTGTCAGAGCTGCCCCCACAGCTTTTCTACTCATGCTGACTAAAATATCAACCTGGATTTTGTACTTGGATAAATTAGCCTGCAAGAAGGTACATAAAAGGTCGTATCATTTATGAATGGCTGTCTTAAGCAAGACAACAATTGAAACGACCAACAACTTGAATTTATGTGATGGACAGACAAGAAGTATTAAGAACTTGGGAAGAAATGGAGTAAGAAAGATGGGTTGGATGAGGATGGATAGTTTTTCCTTGACAGGCTGAGAAGAGGGCAGTGGATATGGGCCTTTAAGGCAGAGAGATTTCCTTGCCAAAGAAGAATATAGTAGTAAATTTTTGAAGTTCATTTGTTTAAAAGATATTGCTAGAAGTACTGTTAAAGTTGGGGCCTCCCTATTGCTCTCAGTTTATTGGTCCACCCCACAACTTCCCCTTTAAATTGGCGTGTTCATTTTTATGGAAAATGTCATGGGACCTCACCATATTCCTATTTCTCATGTGCCCCCCAGTCTAAAGAAGGAACTTTGAGTTCTGTGCCACATCTGTTTATTGTTTAGTCATGGTACTTGCCATTACATGGTGAGCCATGGGAATTTGAGGTAAATATGGAAATTTTCTTTTGGTTTGGAGAGGATTCTTGGGTCATGTCTAAAATCTACTTTGACCTTGAGAATGAAAATATATTAGAGTTTTTGAGAGTTATTTAATAAATATATTTCGATGTCCGAACATAAATTGGTTATAGGGTAATAAAGTTAAGTAAATTTTCAATGGATAGCATACTTCTCGAGCACAAAGTAATAAAATTGCGTGAACTTTCAACGGATAGCATACTTTTTAAGTAAAATAAATGAAACTATTTATAATGTTACCATGGCAGTTCATCTCATTCATGTGGCTACATCTGAGCCAGAACCATTAGAATCTAGTAAGATTTAAGATCCAAGTAATTGAAAATAAATATATGAATCCCAAATTTCTACAGGGTATATGGGCATTTTAAGTGATAGTCTTTTGGCGATACTGCATCTGAATTCAACTTAAGGGGGGAACAAGAAAATACCCCACTCCCATCTGGGCATATGGACATTTTAAATAGTTGCATTTTGGGAACACCACGCCTAAATCCAACTTCAATAGGGACAACAAGAAAACAAACAATTTTCTCTACTGCATTTCTTTGACTGAGATTGCAAAAAAATTGGACATGCAGGGATAACTGTCAATCAAGTTGTGAAAAAAAGAGGATGTCCAGAAGGTGTAATGAACCCTGTAAAGATTTACATCCACGTGCAATGTAAGAAATCAAGGGCCACAATTGTCTGGTCCAAAGTGAACCTCCATGTTCTCTTTTCTTGATTCCAAAGATCCCAAAGCAATTAGGAAAGACCGACAGAAGGTTGAAACAGAATATTCAGGAAAGCTTTTTCAATCAGGAGCCTTTAATTTTAACTTAAGCCGCAACTTGGAGGAAATTATCTGTTAGAAATGCTTCAACCTTTACCACTATGTAAAACTCAACTATAATTCACAGATAGGCTTTAGTTTTCAGATCATGTACAAAGATTAGTGGAACAGTAGAACTGGATCACACATGGAAGTCGAGGTTTTTGAGAGTGTCAAATGATTCTGAATACTAAAATCAGCAGCTTGAAATGGAAACATAAGTGGATATTCCAGGATTCCCAATGTACATCAACTTTCTTTCATTTTCTGAGGATTAAAGAGAAGTTCCTGCAATGATACTCAAAGTATCAGATTGGGTTCAACCAGCCAAAAAGCAAGCGTGGGGTGGGGAGACAGTAGAAAGAACGAAAGAGAGAAATGGAAAACAAGAAAAACAAGAAGATTTCTTGAAACAATGGGTCCATACCCATGCCCAAACAAAATTGACAACTCTTTTCTATTCCAACTTTACAACCTTTGTCCTAAGCTGGAATGTTAAATCATTGCGCGGGCATCCAAGAAACAGTGTACAGTTTTTAGTTCCAAATTCTAAGTTGATTGTGTCTTGAAAGCCGACGATTGTGGCTCGGCTTCACTCATTTATTTTCGTCTCCCACATACATAGCATTAACACATCAACTGTCACTGGAAATTTATATTTCTTTCTCTTGTTTTTGTTTTCCTGTCCACATTAAATGCAGTGGTTCATCTCAAAACAAATTACCATGAAATTCAAATATGGGGAGTGAAAATGGCTCAAAGAAACTTCAAGCTAAAACAAGCTCAATGGCTCGTATAAATAGTTATATATACAATGATTGCCTCTGACTAAAATAAAGAACCATTAATACTTTCTTATGTTCAGCTCAACTTGACTTGATATTGAGAAGATTGATCTCTTCAAATTTGTTACACAGCCAAGACACAAAATTATGAAAAATGAAAAAGAACCGTAACAGATGAGCCCAAAGTTTTAGAAGACACAAAGGGGCAATCAATGTAAAGCCAGCAGGCAGTTGAGCACTGCAGCTTGACGACAGAGAATAACCTGGAGAGTAAGCTGAACTTGATGGCAAAACAGCTAATCAGCAGGAATATGATGGCAATCTTTAGAAAATATCAGGACTTTTGACTGTTT
Organism: Jacaranda copaia; assembly: GCA_014898725.1. Lineage (NCBI taxonomy): Eukaryota > Viridiplantae > Streptophyta > Magnoliopsida > Lamiales > Bignoniaceae > Jacaranda > Jacaranda copaia. The sequence goes on from JACGDI010000136.1 coordinate 260,146, forward strand.
AATGTTTCAAGTTCTGTCCATTGTTTAGCAATGGTAGTCATGCCTCCAACTTACTCTTCTTTTGTGCCCACTTTGGTCCATATATTGCTAGATGTGTCCTGCCAAATCGCCGATCAGCTATCTGCATTTATGAAACAAATCAACTAGCAGTTCACATAGACGAAGAGTATAACATAAAAGCTTTTAGATAAAGTGATAAGCCTGAGTTTTGCAATATTATATAACATTGACAAAAAATACACAATAAGTGTTGGCTAACTGACAAGTTAGTCACTATTTAGGTTACCTTTACCAAGCACGCACAGGAATCCAACATGTCAGTTCTCAAAGGATACTCAACTACCTGTAGAAGTGAGATGAATAAATTAAGGAGTAGGAGATAAAAATGAAATCCAGAAAAAGTTTCAATCTGACTTACTACAAAGGTATTCCCCCCAACAACCGCCGAATTTGAAATCTGATCCATCAGTACTGCATAGTCTACAAGCATATATGGAGGAGTAACACTTATATAATCAAACACCCCATCTTTACCTACAGTAATCAGATCCCAAGTTATAAGAACTCTACACAAGGACAGTGGTACAGGAATACAGAAAGTAGAAAGCAAATCAAAAGCACAATAGATTTATCTGCAGTTTATTCAAAGCTCTTTGTCATCCAGATCACAACTTATTATAAAATTGCATCTCACTGTCATGCAGACAAGGAACTCTACACTTATATAAGGTGGCCAATTCCAGAGAAAACAGGATTCCAGAAACTCAAGTACTCAACTCAACTCAACTCTGAAGCCTCATTTCATACTTACTCTCTTTTTATATATTAGATCTTTCACAAACCCTTTTCACCTCCATCAATCTAGTAACAAATTTAACATTTCACAACCAGAAAATATATGGAAAAGTTTCCTTTGAATAGAAGGATATCACTGAAAGGGCTTCAACAAAACTAAAGTTCAGGATGGTTATAGTTCAAGACTTCCTCCAGGTAATAATTATACAGGGTGTGGAGATACACAATTCTGCACAGAATATATCAGTTCGCACCCCTGCTCAATCATATAGGGGAGACACCAGAAAGATTATAATCACCTATAAATCGTTCTGAATTTTTCAAGAAGGTTTCAACACGGACTGTATGTATAACTGACACATCAAGAAAACCAGTTGATTCCAAATTTGGCCGCAGCACATCAGAGACAACCCATGGATCCATCTCCACGAAGTGCACCTAAAAATTACAAATTAATACAGGAACTATTTCAACAAGGACGACCAAGGAGAAGCCAATCTCACGTGGTATTGTTTTGTACACTGGGTCTCATAATAATAATTTTGCTGCAATAATAAATTAATCTACTGAAGCTCCGTCACCTTAAAAAATAAAAAGCTAAATCTAAATTGATTAGTAACAGTGCACCTCAGAGCATCCTCTGCTGATAGCTTCAATGCCAACGGATCCAGTACCACTATACAAGTCTAACCAGCGTCCAGGCCTTAGAGACTGAGGACAGCCACCAGCTGCCTGTTTTGTGACAGTGTAATGCTTTAACTCCTCGGTTTATGTTTGTTTAGGAGCAAATAAGAATAAGTGAAACACTTTCATAATTCAGAGAGGTCAAACAGCAGTCTAGCATCTAAGTGGAATTCACCTGCAAAATCCCAAAAGCTGCTCCCTTAACAACTTCCATCATAGGCCGCACATCCATACCCTTAGGTGAGAGCAATTTTTTCCTCCTAGCTGTCCCTCCAAGAACCTAAACAACCATTGAGGTCTGCATGAAATCTTTTCTAGATTAACTTTTTGTCCTTTTCTTAATTCTGGAGCTAACAGCTGCATAAAATCTATCCACATTCATATTACTAACAAGTTTTGGAATTATAACACAAAGAAGACATCCAGCAGTTTTTTCTTGTCATGTCATACTTGAGCAAACTTCTAATTAGACCATCCTCCCAAGACGGCATAAACAAATTCATTTCCATATCTTAAATCGTGCTACAAGTGCATCGAAATAGACTAATCTTATCACAGTCCCTTTTCTCTATACATAATGCTTGTCATAACACTTTACCTTGTATTTAGATAACTAGATAGTGTTTGTTAGGAAGGAATTGGCGCCTTAGAATTTGAACAAGAAATACTTGCATCTTAAATTAGTATAGAATTTTCATCAATTCTCTACAAACTCAATTCTGTGGTACCGAGTCTGTAGAATTAGAAATTAGCCAAATTTATCCAACTTAAATGGAACTCCAAATAATTCCAATTCCAGAATAATAGGTCCAACAACGCATGTTTCTCGGTTATTCGAGTGAATAAATTACCAAACGAGAATGAAATTGAAAAAAAACTCCTAAAACCTGAAGCAATTTGTGAGTCTCCCGCGGAGGCTTAGGCTCTTCCAAAGGTGTATGGTTTTTCATTCCTGTATTCCTCTGCTCTCTTCTCCTCTTTATCTGCAAAAAGAAAACTACTTAAAAAATAAACTCTACTTATTCACAAGCCCAAACACTAAATGACAATGAGCAAAAGGTGTGACCTTTGGAACTGGTTTGGATAAGAACTCATCAGGATTAAGACCGTACTGTTCAAGAAGCTCTCTCCTTTTGTCATTATCAACAGTTCCGTTCTTGGGTTCTAATATATAATCAAAGTAGACAAAAGTATTGGCCTCTTTTTTCTTTCTTTCTGACATAAATATGCAAAGAATCGAAAATTATGGGATTTGCAGCGACTTACTGTAAGAGAAGGCGATGACAAATGGACGTTGGCGAGAGCTGCGGGTGGGCTTGGAGGGAAAGCTGAGGAAATGGGAATTGGAGCAAAGCAAATCCCTACTGGCAATTTGGAAAGGAGACGGTATAATCGCCATTCTTTCTGCTTCCAAGCTTGCTGCCGAGGGATAATCAACAGTGAAGCAAGATTTTTGAAATTTCGCAAGCAGAACTGATTTGGGCTTATCTGGGCCTTTTCAGGCTTTTGGGTCGGGCTTCCTTAATAAATGATTCACTGGGCCATGGTCCGTGGACTGTACTAAATCCATTGGATGAGATCCAAAGCAGATCACTTTGTTTTATACATCAGTGATGTCTCGTGAGGCTGTCAACAGATTGAATTTGGATTAGATCTGCATATTCGAATTTTAATTCGATTATTAAAATTCATATTCGAATTCAACCTAAAATTCAATAAAATCTTTGTTATTTAGTACTATATTCGAATATGACAAATATCTGAAATCCGATTAAAAAATCTGATCCGATTTATATATTTTTTCTTTTTTCTTTTTTCTTTTTCACTTTTGAATTTTATAAAAATATTGTATTTATAATAATTTTTTATTACATATTAGTTTAAAAGTTAAATATTTGAATACTAAATTCTTATTTCATATTATATTAATGCATAGATGAACTATTATACATTATTGTATTTGACAGTTTATTAATAACCCTCTTATTTTTTAGGTTAAAGGCTCAATATTAATGGTATAATATAGACGCTACTATAGATATTATATCAATATAATATATAAATTTTATTTTAAAATCTTAATTAATATTATATATAAGAATATTAATTTAATAAA
>JACGDI010000136.1:276316-293031 GCA_014898725.1 Jacaranda copaia
ACACACACACACACACGGCTCAAGATATCAGTATTGTAGTCTGGTTTGGTTTGAATAGCCTGAATTGCTTTGTCAAAGTTAGCAGCCAGAATATTAGCCATCAAGACCGAAGCCATAAATGAAAGAATTTGAAAGATGATTCAACGTAGCTAAAATAGTCGAATTCTCACAATTTCATCAAGTGAAAAAACCTAAATGAAATTCATAACTCTTTCACTCTTTTCTTTTCTTTTCTTTTTTCTTTTTTCCCTTTTCCTCGTCTAGACATTCAGGAATGAAGGCCATTTGGTGCTGAACAACGTATGAGATTATCCATCTATTACTTCCACCGAATTTCTCGTTACTCATGTCAGCATTGTAGCATTTTCATTCAGATATCTCCAAGTCTTATCACCACACCCTTCTAAAATTACAACACTTGACAACGTAGCTTTCAAAATCTCATCATTTCAATGAATAGATGGGTAGCCGTAGAGCTTTCTGTATGCACATATCGATGCTTTAAGTGGTCTTAATGGGCTTTTAAAGCCAAACTTTAAAGGCACAAAGAGAACACAGTTCAATCCACTTTCAATGCTAACTTTTAGATTTAAGGTTGAAGAAAATGTCCAAATCAGACAGCAGCACCACAAAAGTTTGACAGGCATAGTTACATCCATTCTACATGTCCAGTAAAACCTCCTCTTTCATTTACAACTATAAACTTTTCAACTTTTTCCTTTGAAAATAAGCTGAAGAAATGTTGCTAAGATGAGCAAACCTTGCAGCTCTTCCTACAATAACCCACGGCATCCTCAGAGCCAACCATGTAAAGGGAGTTCTTTTCGCATTCCCCTCTAAGAGCCCATGCTGGGCAGTTTGGATTCTCATCAACACAATCACCGCTTGCTGAATCGGCCGCCGGTGTATCAAAAGACCTCACATGAATCCACTTGGTCGCTGACCACTTCTCACCTTCAATCACAGGACAGCTCCCATGCAAGCTTGAAGAATCAGTAGTTGCATCCGGATGAAGACTGAAAAACAACAGAGCATCACCCTCCCTAGGTTGCACTGTCCAAAAGAATGAATCAGAACACTGTCCAAAAGATCAAAGTTTTCTAAGACCATTCTACTTCAGTTTTTCATTAAATCTTCTAATTTTTATAGCAGCTTCCTTGGCAGCATGATCATACAGTTAAATCATGTTTTACCTGCATAGCCATCTTTAGCACATTCAGACCAGTCATCGCCCTTTGGTTGTCTATCTTTCGCCTGCATGCAAATATAAACAAAGAAATCATTAACATTATTAAGTGAATATAGGAAGAGAAATCAAAAAGAAGCAAACTTGCAAAGTATTACTCTTACCTCTGAATTGGGAAAAACTGTTTCTCCACCTCTCTCAACATCTGATAAATACATAAGTACAGTAGCCACTCGGTGCCCACCCAATTCTTGATTAGCCTTGTCATGAAAAAAATCAAAATGCGGCTCATACTTTTGGCCGTGCTCGTAATGCAAAATCTGCATAGCCTCTCCATTCTCTATATAACAGATTCATAGCAAGAATAAGAAGTTTTAATTGAAGAAAAGAGAAGTCAAGACATCAAAGAAGACGTTCCCATAGTACCTATAGGCAGGAATGTCCATGCGGCAATCCTGGCCTCAATGCCAGCAACTATTTCATCCTACAATGAAGGGGGGAAAAAAGACAAAAATCCATATTCATCATCAAAGATGTAGTTCAGGTTTCAGCTAAAATGAATTTCCAACAGAAACAAAGTGGAAGATGTGGATATAATGCACTCTGAAAATTTAAAGTTATGATCCAATTCAAAATGAGACAGCCAGTATAGAACAGCCATGCACTTGCACACTAAAACAGGAAGCTTGTGGGACATAAGTCTTAATTATACAGCACACAAGTAAAATAGTGGGTGAAAGGGATAGTTTCTAGACATAAGCACTGGAATGCAGGCTTCCAAGTTTTCGTGCTAAAGAGGGAAATGGCGAGACTTATGGTCTAGTGGTAACAACCTTGAAAGGTGTAATTTCTCAACTCAATTAGTAGTACTTCTAGAGCCCACTTCCTCCAACTCTACAAGTGAAAGGGAAAATGGAAAGACTAACATTAAAGCAACCCAAGTGAGGCTTGCTACATCCTTTGTGAATTATGTCCCTACCTCTGTTAAAACAAGAAGGAATTATTCTATTTTTACTCATTATCAGTAGTGGAATCAATGGTACATAGTAAAGAGGCATTGTCACCTAATAATATTGAGAAACCAATCCAATAAATCGATTATGATTTCGAATTGGGAAATATTAAACACAAGAAAAATAGATAGTAATACCCGAGAGAATGGGAACATGGAAGAATAAGAACAACACCTATTCTTTTTCCAAAGACAACATCAAAAGAACCAACCAAGTGCAAAAAACAGAGACCTTTTTCCTGTTGATGTGTTTGTGTGTGTGTTTGCATCTCTCTTGGAAACCATCATTGTACTATAGATATGATAAGGATGTATAGAACACTACATTGGCTTTTTAAAGCTTATTTCCAGTTAATTTCTAATCCAAGGGAGATTTGACGCTTTCATGGATATAGAAACTGCTTGTCAATTAGCAAAATGGAAGAATTGCATGAATGTTAGCACTCAAGAAGGTTTGGACGAACGTGCAGGTTAAATAATATTTAAACATAAGAGATCAAGAAAAAAGCACCCTAGATCCATTTGAAGACTGTTCAAATATCAGGGAATCAAGGATTTTCATGTATCTAGTCCTAAAGTCTCCGTGATATATTTAAAGGTATGCAGCACAACAGAACAACAGAAAGCGGATCACTATCCTAGAAACTTGATAATTGATATGCAACAGCATTATTACAACAAAATTCATTAAAAACACCAGAAAATATGGTGCAAGCATAACTCTCATATGACAACCTGAACATACAAGCCATTGCAGATAAATAAAACAGGCTTAAATATCAGTAAATAATGTATTCAATCATAGGATTATCACATGCAACTGATACTGTGAGATTCAAATTGTTAAAAATCATAACCACATTGTTTGGATGCAAGTATCTGGGATTTCACTAACCTGACGCTTCTTAAGAAACATGCCAGAACTCGTTCGGACTTCACTCTCTATACTCTTGCCAGAATCATTGTCAGCTACCATAGATTTCTCCAGCTTATCTTTAGCCTATTCACACAAATTGCAACAAACGGACACCACATTAGTAAAGAGCCCATCTCTCTGTGTTTGCTCCTCCCCCACAGACAATCGGAAATACAGATAAGCAAATAAATCCAGAGTCATCAATAGGCTAACCAGCTTAATCAGATGATCACACTCCTTGTGAGTTAAAAATCCTCTGTACAAAAAGGCCCTGTAGAATTCCAGTTAACAACAAAAACCCGAATCACATTTTATTACAAAAAAATACCCAATTTCACATAAATGTACCACATATCTACAAATTCCCATAAAACAAAGGATTAAAAAATAAAACCTGGGACTCCAAGAGATTTGGGTGACCCGGGTTGGATCAAACCGAGCGGAAGAAGCACCAGTCGTCAATTTAACCACTGATTCTTTTCTGATGTACACCAGAGATAAATTCCCACAACAACCAAAAAAAAAAAAAATCAGCCACGATCTACATTCTATTATTGGAGATTACGTTCTTCTTTGGCAATCAAAAGACACATATCGAGAGAGAGAGAGAGAGAGAGAGAGATACCCATGTGATGATTGAACAAGAAAACACAGAGAAATCAAAAGAAAAAATCTTGGGTCCATTAAAGGGGGAGAAATTGAGTCTTTCTTTCTTTTTCTTTTTTCCTCAAAAACTCTCTTGTTCTTTGAGGTGGGAGGCAAAATCTTGGTGTGGGTTCTTTATTGTCTTGAAATTCCACAAAATAGACTTGGACTTCGTCTTTGTGTCTACACCTCTGCCGTTGTTGTTAATCGTTGAAAACTGGAATTTAAAGGGCATTATTACAATGGTCGCCCATTGGATTTTATGGGCTTCAGACTTGCGGGGATTGAGTTCCTTTTCTGGAAGTTTCTTTGTTTAACACGTGAGTACGCCATTGAGTAACAGTGATATTAGTGGATTAATTATTTTCTTTTAATTTAGATAAATAATAAAAAAAATTACAAATTTACTACATACGCGTAACAAAATTTAATTAGTGATGTTTTAGATTAAAATGGTGTAGTAATGAAATGTTAGGCAAAAATAATGATGCCTTAATTGTTTTTGAACACCTTCTTGAAAGGAAAATGGTGGACTTTCTGACCCTTGCCCTGGAGTGGGCCCAAGGGAATTCATTTTCAACAGATTGGCAAGTGAAAAAGCAATAGCATTTGGTAGGTGTACAAATTAGTCTAACCATGCAGCCAATGCATGAGCAATTAATTTAATTTGTTATGTCGAGTGATTTATAATTAAATGATATAAGTTTCTTATATAATATAGGAAATCAAGACATTGAACTATAATAAATTTTTTATGTATATGTGTATTTAAATAAAAAAAACATTTTATTATGTAAATTTCAATTTGGCCTCTAATTAAGTTATATATTTTATATCACTCTATTCTCTCGAATAATTTTTTTTAGAATTTATGCACGCCTTCGCCATCAAAGATTCAAACTTCTAATATCAAATTTTTATGTATGAGGATATTGTCATTTGATCTCATTATAAGAAAAAGATAAATTGGTGATTAAATAGTATGTGATAATATAAAAATTGTCGGTAACAAAAAAATTAATTTTGTCATTTTAATGATTTTTGCAAACTAAATAGTAATAAGAATAGTATTAGAGTTGTCGCTGTAGACAATTAATGACACACCTATGGTGATAATACAAACCTTGTCACAAATTGTAGTGAATTTTATTGTTACTAAATTGTTACTACATGAATGTCACTAATTGTTAATGGCAACAGCGTAAAATATTGATTTTCGTCACTATTAAGTCATTTCATAACAAGATAAAATTTGTTGTTACTTAAAAATCATCGTTAATAACAAGATAAAAACTATTGCCACTTAATATATGTTATTAATGACAATTTTTACTTTATTATTTATTATTTTATTATTAATATTATATATATATTTTTAGTGTGATCTATGGGTTACTCGACTCGACTTGACTCTTTCAGAATATAAAACCACGCACTTTGATCTCTCTAACAAGAAAAAAAATACTTATTTTTAAATTCTTATATTTTTCAATATATTTGAAAAAATATTGAAGCAAATATTGTTTTAAAATTGTAATTCATTTTTGCTTAATAATATAAAACAATTAATCTAAATTAGACTTACTGATATGTGATAGCCTAACAGACCTAATAGGCCATTCTACAAATGAGACAGCCCATGAGGTCCAACGTGATACGGTATAATCCAGTAGGTCCAACAGGCCCAGATTCAGAAGAGTCAGCCCATTAAGCCCAGAAGCAAGTCAGCCTGATCTACTAGTATTAACCTCGTATGCTAAGCCCCGTGGTTGACCCGTATCGACCTGAGGGCCTCTTCCAAAGTCTTATGACGATAGCCCAGAGGCGAAGTTAGACTAGTCGACTAGTATCGACCCAGTATGGTAAGTCGCGCGGTCGACCCGTATCGACCTGGAGGCCGCTTCCAAACTCATCATCTAAGTTTGGTCGACATGAATCGACCCCCAGTTGCAAATGGGACAAGTTGAACCTTTAAGCAATGATTATACGTGGCAGCAGATGTGACTGCTGGCAACGGATGTAACCGCTTCCACCAACCCTGACAACCTGCCAACAACTCTGGCAGAGGCGCGCTCCTTCTGATGTGACTATCCAGAAAAACAGGAGATTGCGCCACGTGGCATAGCCCCGAGATCTGGGCAAAAAATGACTACCAAACCCCGATCATGAGGAAAACCCAAGTACACCTGATAAGGGTACTTGGGTAAATTCACACCATCAGGGTACTTGGGTAAATTCACACCATCATCAGATTATAAATCCTACCAGCACCACCACGCTCAAGGTAATGCAAATATACTATTCACTACACACTTTCTCTATACTCTCCGTCTTACCGTAAATCTGACTTGAGCGTCGGAGTGCCTTAGTTGGGGCACCTCAGCTAGTTTACGTTTGTTCTTGGCTGCAGATCTCAAGCCCAATACCATTCAAATTCACCGAAATTCCAGACCGATACGCTCTTTGCAGCATCACTTACTATAAAATGATATAATTTATACTTAATTTAATTATTAGTTTTCTAATTAATAATATAATTATGTAATAGAAAATAATCTTATTAGTAAATGACGCAGTCAAATTTTGTTCTTCTTTTATTGGATAAAGTAATATTTTTATTTATCACACATAGTCATTAAACAAATAATTAATAATTTAATCTCAATTTTTTTTGAAAAAAATGGTATCTTTAACCAAAATCAACATTTTATAATTGGTCTAATTTGAATTAGCTGTTTTTATATTTATTAAATATAAGTTAAAATCTTAAAAATTTAAATTTAATTTTATGATTGTAATTTCAATATTTTCCTGATACAGTCACAAGAAAAATAAATTAAATATAAGTTATATCCTTTTCAGTTGGAGAGGCCAAAGCGTCACCAGATACAGTCGCCAGGTAAAAGGGAGGAAAGCGAAATTCACCTAATTTACTTAATTAAACTCTACGGAAGATGCACGGATCTCAAGTAACACAAGTATATTAAATGATAATAAATGCCTAATGGTTTGACTTTTTATTGGTTGAAACTTTAACAGCATGTTTGGTTATGTTTTTATTTTGTATTTTTTATTTTTAGTATTTTCATTAAAAATAAATAAATTTATATTTTGATAATTTATTGATTATATAGAATTTAATAAGTTGAGGTGGAGAGAGACTGTAATATTGAAGGAGAGAAAATATATAATTTATTGAAGAAAAATATATAAATTATTAAAAAACAGGTTTTTAGATGAAAATAAGTTAGAATTTCAGTAAAAATAGTAATAGATTATTGATAATTTATTTTTAAATAGTCAAAATAAATAAAATAAATTTAAAAAGAAACAAACAAGTCATACCGACCTGGATGGAGTTTAAGTTGTAGTGTGTGGGGTGGTCCATTTTATATTCATTTATAAAGAAAATAAAGGCTTGTTTGTTTGTAAACTGTAAAAACATATTTCAACTTCTAAAGTATAAGTAAACAATCAATCATATTTTTCAATTCTAATATTCAAAATATATCCAAAAAGGCTTAAAATACTCTTACAATTTATTTTTTACCCATTCTCCAATGTTCAGCTGAATAATTTTTCGTCCCTCCTACCCAATCTATACATACACATATATAGATAAGTTTAAAATATCAATTTCACCCTATCAATTTAACAAAAAAATTATTAATGTGATATTTTGTTCTATTCCAAAATACAAATAAACAAATAATTTTCTCTTAATTCATTCTCTACCTACTACTCAAAATACAAATAAACAACTATTGCATTCCTCAACTCCACTTCTAAAAAATTATTTTGACAAAATACTTCAATTCATAAACAAACAAATCCTAAGGGCCCGTTTGGTTTCATTTCCAGAGCCATTTCTAGTTTCTAGCCATTTTTAAAATTTGAAAAGTTGGTTATAAATTTGAAATAGAAATGAAAATGTGTTTGGATGATTTGTTGGAAAATAATGATTAAAATATATATAGAATTGAAAAGATGATTGATTTATATTTTTTTTTCATGTTTAAGAAGATTTATTTTTTGAAAATATATGTATATTTTATTAATTTTGAAATGATAGTTGATACTTTATGTCAAATAAAATTTAAATTTAATTGTTGTGATAATAGGATGACATGGTAGGTTTAGAAAGAGTTTGAAAATAAAAATAAAAATAGCTTAAGTGAAAATAAGGAAAAAGTGGTAGTTTTCAATTTTTATTTTTGAATGAAAATATTTGAGTGAAAAAAAAGTAAAAAGTGATAGTTTTTAATTTTAATTTTTAAATAAAAATGAAAAAGACATGTGAAAATAAAACCAAATAGGCTGTAAGTCTTTAACAAACAGAAAAGCTGCCTTTTTTTATATTAATGACTGAGCAACTAAGCTGGAATTGGGCCCAAACTGTATGTTCCAAGCTCAATCGGCTTAGAACGGACCCAAAGCATATAAATGATAAATCAATACATGCCCTAACACCACGAGACAAAAATAAAAATGTACCTAAATATGGAGAATTTTGAGTTCAACTGCTACCAAACACATGAATATTTAGCCGGATTTCATTGATTGTTTATTTTTCATTCTACAATACAAATAAATAGCAATTGCATTAATTTTTTGTATAAAAATATATTTAATTGTGAATTTAACATGTAGTGGAGTATATGATAAAATATTATATGGAACAGAAGATTCAAAATATATTAAGGTGAAAGAGATAAAATTCATCTATCTTTACGAGAGATTTGGATATTATAGTTAAATAGGGACTTGTTATTTTATTTTATTTTTCAAGAGTATTATGGTTGGTTTCTAACTAATCCGTGTGGTACTCGAACTAACCATCAATCAATTTATAGAAATAAAAATTAATGGCTGAGTTACCCATTTATCTTGGATTTACATTTGTTACTTACCCTAATTATCATGATCAAAGATAATAGTACTAATTTCTCAATATTCTAGCATTTTATTTTAAATAAATTCATTCAAATCCATAAAATGGTTAGAAAATAATTGAGGGTTCAAATTTAAACCAACCAAAATTTCTAATCAGCAAACAAAAATATTATCCATTTTAACTACTAGAAACTTCAATATCTTGGACATTTATGTACATAAAACTACTAGTTATTAATCCTACCAAACGATATATCAAGTAATATTTGCGTATGGGGTAAACAAGGCTCCATTTTTTGCTATCACCATTTCTCAGCGGACCATAGCTTGATCAGCCGCAATTCTTGGGTTTTCCACCACATTGCCGTCATTTCCAGCCAGCGCCCGGTACTTATCCTTCCTGGTAAAGCTCGTGCACTCGTACGACAGAGTTGCAGCTATCATTCTCTGTATATAATTCGCCACCTCGTGGCTTGATTTTCCGGCTCCACAAGTCAAGTCCTGAGGCAATTTATTCAGAAACGTCACCTCATAAGCCGGGCTCGGGTTCATGAAGAAGTAAAACGGGTCCATTCCTTTCCAGCCTCGGGCCGTCGTACCATGAAACATGCTCATCCGGTTCGACATTGCTACGGGCACGAGCTGATCAGTTAGTCCAGCGAAAAGAGCCGAAAATCTAAGCAAAAATGGCTCTCTGCATGTTGTACCCTCCGGGCAGATCACCAGGTCTCCTTCTTCTAACAGTTTCTTGATCATTTCAGCATCCTTGACCCGGTCACGGTTCAGCCGGACAGTTTTGATGGGAGATATGATTTCCGAGAGCCGGGACAGTGAGTATGTGACAGCTGGGATAGGGCGGCCCAGGGCTGTGGAGAGAAAAATCGGGTCGAGAAGGGTTCTGTGGGAGCAAACGAAAAGAACACCGGTTTGGCCTAAGGACTTTTGTGCTGGAGGGGGTGGGGTGCCCTTGATGGTCACCCTTACTCCGAGTGCCCAAAATGCATGATAAACAATAGGCATTGGTAGCAGTGCCCCCGCCGCTATACGTAGACATGCCAGTAGAAAGCCTATTGGGATCCATAGAATTATTACGAGTGCCATCAGGGGACTTGGTTTCTGGACAAGACGGCCGTCGTGGAAAACTATTGGCTTTAACAACTTGTCGGGGCTGACAGGCTGGACTTCCGGCTTTCTTGGAACCACATAACTTTCCTGTAGGAATCAAATATACTTAGCATATCAAATTAAAAATAAGATACACTAAATATATATTTATCAAGTTAAAATAATAGATGAAATATAAAATGAAATAGTCGATAATAAACCTTGCATAGTTTCATGAATGGAAAATCAGTTTTCCTATCGCCAATCCCAATTTCGGGGGTTGTCGTTTTAAATGCTTTCTCAAGGGCGTTCGCTTTATTCTCCCCAACAAGTACTCCGGGGCTATTAGCAAGCCCTGTGGCTCTACCTTTGAACGTTGAAATCTCAGTCCCTATAACCAAATCAGCACCCAAGTAGTCTTTCAAGAAGGGCTCCACCATGATCCGAGGATTAGCCGTCAGCACGCATTTCATCCCACAGGACGAAAAAACGCGCCATGATTCAGGGTGAATATCACTGGAGTAAAATTTAGGCAAAACGGCCCGAGAAACTGACTCAATATCGGCCACCTTCATGCCAACGAATGTTGCAAATATAAGTACACGGATACCTGCAGATTCCGAGATGAAATAGTACAGAAAACCGGCTATTGGAGATGCCAAGAGCAAGAAAAGAAGCCTTAAGATGCCACCAACTTCAAAGGCCACCAATGCAAAGTAAGGAAATGAACTGCGGCCTACAAGCAGAGTTCCATCCATGTCAGCCACTACAGTGTGTTTTTCGCGGCCATGGGATTCACATTGGCCAACAGTTGGGAATTTAGACTCAGCCATTGGTCTGAGAAGCGTATTTCTTGAAGGGTGTTTACGTTTTAAACTAACTCTATTTGATCTTAACTTGTTTTGTGCTATATATAGTAAGAATGAGGCTGCAAATTGTGCACAAATTGACAATACGGACAATTGTTTATGGTTAAGAGATCAATGGATTGCGGAGGACTCCACAAATTGTTTCATTCAATATTCTCATTGGAATCATCGAGGAGTTTAATGTTGTCATGAGATGTTATGATTTAACAATTTCCCCATATTGATTACGTTGAAAGTAGATCACAATTTGATGTGACTTCTTGAGAATTATTCTTGGATTTATAATGGATTTGTGAGATTTTGATTTAAATTACACACTAAATCTATTAACGAGAATAAATATCAAATTTATTAAGGTAATCCTCAACCAAAATGATCAACATATTCAATAACGACTTTAATCATAGTAGTCCGAATGACTAGTATGGTATGAAATCACATGACATAATCTCGCTAGTAGGCTATCACCAACATCAATAGTATTTAGGTTGGGGGTTCATATTCAGATCATATTAAGTTAATTTAGATCAAATTGTAATTCGTCATAATAAAATATAAATTCTAATTTTAATTGAATATTTTACTGGAATTTAAGCGCAATCTTGACTTTTCAAGACCCATGCATTTAAATCCATCATCACAATTTATTAAATTTCATAAAAAGTGTGCAATAATTAGAGTGACCACAGTAAAAGACGATGATAAAAGGGCGTGAAGGACTGCTGGAGTCACTTTCTGAGGCGGTGCAAACAATACAGTGATAGCAATCCAATACTAGTTCTTATGCTCAATAATGCTAGTCTCTAAAACAGCACACCGAGTTAGGTTAGTAAGAAGTGTTGTTTTCACAATGGTTGGAATTTCCGTGCAGAAAGAGACATATTCCCAAGGGAGGAGGATTAAAGTACCTAGACTTGGGCTATGGTTTTTACTCATTCAAAGCGCCACTTTATTTGTTTGTTTTTGTTCTTGTTGATCTAAGTTGAGTACGTACTTGTCAAACATATAATTCACACTGAATTTGAGTTGATATCATATATTCCATGAGTTACTTTGTATTATTAAACTAATAAAACTTTACAATCATTTGAAATTTCACTGTTCAATTATTGCTTTCTTATACTTGAAAAGAAAGAGGATACAATGAAGGTTAGTACATCAATTTATAAAAATTTTCTTCTACTATGAAAAGATTGATTAAATAATAGTTATTGATATTCTAATAATAAGTCCATCACCACAATCTTATTAAAGTTTCGTTAAAATTGAAATAGCATAATCTGACTAAAATGCGCCACATTCACAGTTCCATTACATTATAACATCAATAAAACTAAAAAACTTACACCATATAAGGAATTGATTTGTGAACTACTACTAGCAATGGTTTTGGACTCACGACCTCTTGTGGAAAATTATGATTCAAACTGGTCCAACTATTTCTCTAAAGCATTAAGTGAACCAAAAGTTTCTTGCCAAAACCCATGTACGACCAAGAACTTTTAGTATTTCGATTTTCAAACAATTTTATCAATTTGAATAGTTACAACCTACAACACAGAAAAGGAGAACCTCTAAAAAGCAATGTCTAACTAGAGAAGTGATCTGTGAGCAAAGATTGAAAGTGAAAGAAGGAATTTTTGCCATCTGTAAAGTTGAAAGCAGTTGGCTCCATTTAACCAGCATCCTGGAAAAGCACATTTATTTGCAGAAAGAAAAGCAAGTTCTAAAGACAAAAGCCTGTCAACTCAGAAGAATAAAACATCCCTGGAATCATTCAGGTAAGCAGACTAGCAAAGATTAAAGCACAGTAAGAAAGATACCAATTCCAATTGACATTCAGATTTGTTCAGCTCCACAGTTGAATGGTACAGTGATTTGTCTCTATCAATTGGTTTTTATAGGAATCCGCAGATAAAGCAACAAAAAATGCCAGGGTCCATCAGGACTCTTGGCAAACAGTGAAAATTGCTGGGAAAAGTGATCAAGAATCGTGAAGAGGCAGACAATTTTCCCCTTTCTCAGCAATGTTGAAAGCTACCTCAAGATTCAGATATCACTTTAAGCTCATGATGACCTGAAAAATGGCATGTTTCTTTTCCTCTCTTTTAACCTAAGGAAATATTATGAACTGTAAATTATTTTAAGTCCAGTTGCAGGCACAATTTTCATATGACACCTACTCAAGAACTTATGGCAGGCTCAGAAAAAATCTTGTGAAGAGAAAGATTTTATTAAATTAAATTATAACTACAAATCAGAAATGAAAATCTAACTGCCCGAAGGATAGCGACACAACATTGAGCCAAAACTGTTTAGAAAAATTCAAAATCTAAGTAAGGACCAGATGACCTTCCTGAGTCTGTAGCACCCTTGTGATTTGATGGCAAAGATGACTTCAGTGTCTCATTAAGCAATGCAAGATCTACAGGCTTAGGAATTTGAGGCGGGGGTGTGCTACGGATAAGAGCCCAGTTTACGCTTTCAAAGAACGGATGCTGTTTTATCTCAGTGGCACCTCTTTTAAATCCTAATCTTTTCTCAGGGTCCTTAGCAAGCAAACCCCTAATCAAATCCTTTGCAGCAAAACTAATTGTTGAGCCCTCAGGAAATTTCAGGGGCTGTCCAACAACATTAAACAATGTCTCCCTATTACCATTCCCTTTAAATGGCGTCCTCCCGTAAAGCAATTCAAACAAGAAAATACCGAATGTCCACCAATCAACAGCACTTCCATGACCATCTCCTCTAATAATCTCAGGGGCCAAATATTCATGCGTCCCAACAAAAGACATGGATCTTGCTGCAGTTGGCTCGGCAACGAGCACAGGAAGAGAATCTGAACTGGCCAAAGTTGTCCTTTCACCTCTCACTTTCACAGCTTTTGAGTTGAAAAGGCGAGGTTTAAAGCAAGAGGGTTGGAAGCAAGAAGGCTCTACACAAACAGGTAATTTACATGCTGGATCAATGCACAATGGTGGCTGGACACAATAAGAAGAAATTGTACAAGCTGGGCCAGCACTGGATGTAACAAGGGTGGGACTCACATAGCATCTCAATGATAAGTCAAAATCCGACAGCATAATATGGCCATCTTCCCTCACTAAAACATTTTCTGGTTTCAAGTCCCTGTAAACAACCCCCATCATATGCAAATACTCAAGCGCAAGAAGTACTTCCGAAGCATAGAACCTATCAAACAAAACAAAATATAACATTACAAGCCAATCCAACTATCAGATGGGTAGCACAGTAATTCGAACACATGTAAACATCTGGATGATAAAAATCTGGCCAGGCAAATATATTATATAGCATTGTGGCACTTTTGCATAATTTTGGCACCAGCACTAAACGTCAATTATCAACCAATGACGGTTTCTCAACACTTCATCCTCCAGGAGTATTCTTCCTTCCAACATCATTAAGAAAGGGAAAAGAAAGTATAAACAAAGAACTCAATCTACTGAACGAAACAAGCAAAGGAAAACCAAAGGGTTATAGAATTTCAAGAAAATTTAAACATGAATTATTCTATTGAGCATCCACTTCCCAGCTTTTCATCCCTGTTGCATTGTCAGAATCTCAACCACAATAACTATGTTTAAACCATTACCAAAATGAAATAATGTAAATCACAAAAACCAATTGCTAACCTAGCTGCTTGCTCTGAGAAATGCTTGCCAGGCTGACGCTGCCTGAGCAAATGCAGATCCCCACCACTACAAAACTCCATTAGTAAACACGAAAACTTCTCTGTTTCAAAGTGCGAATAAAGAGTCGGAAGAAAGGGGTGATCCAATAAACCCAAAATGTCTCTCTCAGTTTGAGCTCTGACCACTTTCTTTCTACTGACTAACATTCCTTTATCCATTACTTTCATAGCAAAAAGGCAACTCATGCTCCTCAACTCCGCGAGATAAACACTCCCAATATCCCCAAATCCCAATTTCTTCAGGAGCCTAAAGTGCCCTAAACCCAACTCCCCATCTCTACCCTGCACGCATTGTATTGCATCCCACCGCGGGTCATTCCACTTATGAGGTTTCGACAGGCAAACACTCCTAAAACTAGCGTCATTCGCATCCCCGCCATTACAATAACTAACAGAACTTAAACTACTCTTTTCACTCTCCAGAAATTCCTCCGCCGCATTCACCTCAACATTGTTCATAACTATCTGCTTATCCAAGAAACCACCGTCGCTTGTTTTACTACTGCCTACGCTAACACTGTCAGACCCAGTAATGGTGCTGCTACAAAAATCAATGCTGGGACTGTTATTGATGCTTAGGTCATGAAAACTGACCTTAAGAGAAATAGGGTCATTGTTTGAGCTATTCTCGATAGCTTTACTCATGATTGAACACACAAAAAAAGTGGCCCAAATCAAAAATGTTTGATGAAATGACCGTGTGAGTAAAGGGGGAGCTTTAAAGGTCTAGAGAAAGGGAGGGAAAAGGAAGGGGAGCGGTCAAATGGGGTTTTGGGAAATTGGAGACGCCGAGGCAGTCAAAGAAAATGCGAGAGAGATGCGGGCGCCAAGTGAGCATGGGGACTGGGGAGTTAAAAGGGCATTCAAATTTGAAATGTGGGTTGTGGTGAGATTTGAGAGGCCCAATGAATAGGGTGGGTGCGGACTTCGTCTCTCTCCAGTGTTACACTGTCCCATGAATGGAACAGCGTAGAGACAAAATATAAACATATGGGGGATTCCGGTATATACTTACATATATACATACAAAATTAGAGGTGGGTTGGGTTGGGTTGGGGGGTGGGGGTGGGGAGACAAAAGCCTCTCAGAATTTGTAAAAGAAGGCCACATTTTTAATGACAGATCGACCAATTCCGTTGCTTTCCAGGCGGATAAAGCTTTTGAGGGCAGTGTCCTTCCCGATTTTTCTGCTTTTCTGTACGTGAAAATTATCATGCATCCAGCCGAAGAAGATTTTTATTTAAAGTTTGTTTTAATTTGTGATGGAAATTAAAATTTTGTTCATAAAACATGAATTGAATTTGAACTAATTTAATATTTTTTTTATATATTCATTATTTCTCAATTATTTGAGTGGAACTTAAATTAAATTTCAAAATTCATTAAATTAAAATAATAAAACTAAAACTGAATTCCATCTACGACAATCTAAATCAATACGATTGATCTACTTTTCAAACTAAATACTCTAAAAATAGAGTGTTTTTCCCTTTTAAAACTAAGATTCATTTGTTTTATAGTTCTTTTTGCCGTAATTTCATAATTTATTAGTTATATTTTTCTATCTGTAAAATATTATTTATATATATAGATAAAATGCATCATAAAAAATATCTAAAAGCAATCATCCTCTTTAACAACTCACCTTCTCGAATTTTTCTTGCTTTTCTTTATTCCGTCCTTCTTCTTTTGGTTCTTTCGATTGAATATTTCTTTTAATTTTATTTAAATTTTGGGATTGAACCCATAAACTCGATCCAATCTTAAAGGTAAAAATATATTACAGTCGTTATGAATACTAGCAAAAATTCTCGAACACTTAAATTAGAGAATAGATTAGTGAAAAATGTGACAGTGAAATTATTTACAACGACATCAATTAAAACATTAGTGGTCAATGTAATTTAATCCAAACTTACAATACTATCCAAATCTGACAACCTTACAAGCATTGCCCAAATGAGTAAACGAGTTCTAAAAGAATGGATACGAACCCTACCCCGCAAGCATTCTATGATTGCAGGCATTTTTTAATTAGTTTTGCAAATTGAAAGTGAAATTCAAAATTTTTATTTTTCAAAATATTTAATTTCCACAATGGGTAGGATCATATGTATCATATGGATATTCGGAGACAGACATTTAAAGTTGAGATTAAATAGACAACGAATCGGCGCCTATAAGATGAAATAACACTAATTTCAGCCATTTAAAACTTGAACTAACATTTCTACCAACAACTCCATAAAAACTAACATAAAAATTGGAAGAGAACCAATTTCGAAATGAAGATGATACACGGCCGCTGGCATGGACAGCCCATCTATTGATGTTGCTGTCGGATTGGTTGGTCAAACAATTTGGAGTCGACACAA